>MNCI01002279.1:73623-89287 GCA_015680685.1 Gnetum montanum
GCGTATGCGATATTGCAAGGGATGATGCAATATTGTGTCTCATCATATGATTTCTTCCTACTCCCACATCTCTAACCCATACCCCTGTCCATATGCAAAAGAAGGTAACGCCTAATAAGGAAAAAGAAAAGGGTTAAGCCAACAAGTAATCATCCATAAAATGAAAGAAGAAGGTGGCATTCCAAGAGCCTCAAAATACATTAACACCTACTTCAATAGCTACATTAATTGTTCCTCTAGCATCTACCACCATAGATGCAACCCTTGGGGATAAATATTTACCTCAAATCATAGTAGTAATGAAATTAAAGAGAATGAATCTCTCTATCTTTTATGTCATTTGAACTTTTAAGGGGCATTTTTTGGCATTAGAGGAACTTTTAGAATCTATTAGTGCTTCAGCAAACATCCAACCTTCATACCCAAGTAATCTCATCAGTGGATAATACATCATGGTATGAGGCAGTCTGGATGGTGTTCAAAGTAGAATAAATCGAAACCCATGTTGTCACAGGTGCCATATACCAACTTTCCATCTCCATTATGATACAAATTAGGAATAACATGATGCTACTTCTAGTGCACATGGATGATGGACTTGGATCCAATGTCATTTTATGAGTATTTATTGAGCATTTCAACCTTGAAAAACATGTTAGGCACTCTAATTTAATTTCATTTTGTGCAACTAAAGAAGATATTATAGGAACAATTAAAATACTTTTCATTGTCATAAATTGTATTGCTTTGAAGGCCACTTTTGCAGTAATTATGAATGTCTCAAAGATAAATGCTATCTTAGGAAAGCCCTAGTTAGCCTATCATTGTGCAGTTTCCTCATTGATCCACTTGGAAATACACTTTCCATGAAAAGATAGGGAAGTTATTATCCATGTTGATCCTAAAGCCCCTACGATTTTCCACTTAGATGTAATACTAGAAGAAAAAATGTTAGGCTCCCAACCCATCACCATGGGTCAAACATCATCATCACAAGAAACTAATGAGCATAATTTTAGCATCCCATGATCATCTAAATCTCATAAGTTCATAGATCTAAGCTTCAATGAACTAGATGTTGTAAAATTTATTAGAAGCACTAAGGATCCTACCTATTCACAAGCTAAAAAAACCATTGTTAACATATCTACTCCAAAAACATAATATTATCTTTACCTTATTATTCTTATGCTTTTAATGCATCTTCTAGCTTTAGCTTAATCACCTACATTTTCTCATTTAATTTGTTTTACACTAGTTCATCTCTATAATTGTACAACTTAATGCTAACTTTAACTTTTTGAACATTGTTTTTATCTACTACTTTGTTTTTTTGTCTTGTATTTTAGCTATAAAAAAAACTTTAAAATCTCATAAACATAGAAAATCATTAAAACATAAATGGAGGTTTTCATTATAATTGAAATATTTTCATTCCAATCTCTAGAACTGTAGCAAAAAACATTATACTAAATTCATTGTGTAACTGACATTACTACATTTTTATAAAAAATGAGTGTTTTACATTTTTATTGGAATTTTCTATTATGATTTAATGAACCATATTTATCTTTCTATATCAATTAGGTTTACAAAATCATTTTACGAACTGTAAAATCTTTTATTATATTTTAATATATGAGTACCTTGGCCTCATAAACGATTGATTATAGTTTTATTGAATCGAGGATTAGGTTGTGCTAATGAACACTTTTCTTAAGAAACTTATTCATTGAAATAATAAAATAAATCACTAAAAAGATAATATTAAATAGCTATGTAAAAATATTATATATGATTATCAATGTTTTAATTAACTTCTAAAAATTCTCCAATGGTAATCATTAGACCATAAATGAAATTAACAATGTGATCATTCATAACAACATGAGAAGATAATCTATTTTACATCATAAATAAAAATAAAAAACACTAAATAATCTCTACAAGTTATTCACTAGAACTTAATAGCTCAATGTTGAATTCATCACTAATAGGATCTACAATAGATGGTAGTAACTTTCTAAGTAGGTAGTCATCTTTAAGACTATGCGGATCATATTCTATGGCTTGAATAAATTTTTCTTTGTCCTCATCAAGAATTTTATCACATGTGTCATCTATCATCACAACATCCTCTTATTCGTACTCATTACCATATATCTTGAAATTGCATTGTAAAAGCTGTTCGAAAACTGTAAGCAAAATCCATTTGGGATAAAATTTTTGCCATTGTGTCTCATACCAAGTGAATTTAGGTTTTGCATCAAGATCCTTGATAAGGTAATTTATTATTCTTTCTACATTAGCTAAGTGTGTTGAAGACCAAAATGCATATTCAATTCATTTCTTCTTAAATTGAGTGAGAAACTTATGCACACTAGGTTGAATATAGTAATACTTTCTTTCAAGCATGGTGTGCATTTTCTTTTTTACTTCCTTAGTTCCTTTGCATTGGACAAATGTACATCCTATAAAAGTACCTCATTTAGATCCAGTATAACTATTTTTCTTCTTTGTATTTTTAAATTTATATATGCAAGTATTAACAATACATGCATCCGCTAATCATATTCTTATTTCAGTTAAAGAAACACCATAACTAATTTCTGAATTTAAAGATATTGATAATGCATATTAAAATTTTAAAAAATATTATTATAAGAATTTAAACTATCTAATATTAAAAACATTAATATGATAGATACACTTGTTAAATAAGAAATTAAAAACTAGAACTAAATACAATTATTTAGTATTAGAAAACCATGTTGCATTCTAGTCACACACATTTAATATACTACATAGGATTCTCCTTCTATACAGTGGTACATCTAATGCACTAAATGATATCTTTCTTCTACATATAATGTATACTACGTAAAGTAACACATAAACACCCAATTGATGAAGCATCATAAACAAACTATGTCAACGGGCATGCATCAATGTAGCCCCATCGACACATGGTATCAACGCAAATGCATCAACGTTGATGCAAGCACAACCTATATAAATGTGCACACTAACCACATTTATGGCACCTTAGGTTAGTAGCATAGTGAAGCCCTTGCAGTTTGTCTTTCCTAGAGTTAGAATATTTTCTTCTAAGTGCCCATAGTGTGAGTGAAAGAGATTGTATGAAACTTTATTCAAGCACCATGTACTTGAATGCATTAGCATAAATGGAAATAAAGTCAAGATTTCTAGCATTCATTGTAGCACTTGGATTAGCTTAATCTTCCTTACCAGTACTTTATTTTCCATGCATTTTATATTCCAAGTCATAGATACTTAATGTAATTAAGCATGAATAAATAAGTATGACTATGTCAAGCATAATACATTATGCTTGGTAGTCCCAACAGTGGCCATTTGCTACACCCGGTAATCATTACTTGGTAATCCAACAACATTTATATGAGTTTGGAATGTGTGTGCTAAGCAGGAATGGCTACTCATGTTAGGGCAGTTAGTGTTTAGAATAGTTAGGTAGTTAAAATAATTAATCCTTACATATTCTGTTTCCCATATAAACCCTAAGATAAAAATATATATAAATACATAAATAAAAACAAATGTCATATACTTTAACTCATATTTAACCATATGCATAGCACACACAAGTGTGAGTTAGGAAGACAATGATCATGAAACTCCTCGCCTCAATAGTTTAGAACTATGGGCAAACTTAGGAACTAAGTCCATAGAATTTAACCGAATTGCTAGTACATGCTTGTGATTCATATGGTTGGGCATAGGGTATACTTGCTATCGATTATTGGCACCATTGCTAGGAAAAAACTATGAAGTTATACAAAGATGTTGTAAAAGATCAGTTAACACCAAAAGACATACTATTTTTTATTAATCACTAATATGTCTTCTTCTCACAAGGATGAATCTCCACCACATACAAATGGATCCAATCAACAATAGGGAGCCTCAAAAAAGCCCCAACAACTAAGAGTTGTCTATTCTCATCAAGAACCCTATAATCCAAGTTTCACCTTCATCTTACATTAAGATGAATAAATGCATTGGAGGGACTTGGAAGACAACATCATGTTGCCTCTAGATCGATCTATTTTCACCATGTTAATGAAAAATCTCATCGAGCTGGGCATCACTACACTTAAATTATAATATGAAGTCCTAGACTACACCTATAGGGACTATCATCTCACCGAGGCCTAGGGTAAGTAGGATCAGAAAATGGAGGTGTGATATGAGACCTCTAAAGATAAGAGGGTCTTGACACACTTATTCTTATAGTAGCATAAAGATAACAAGGATTTCTTTTCTAGTCGATCCCAATTCATAGATTCTCCTCCTCTCTACAATGAGGAGATCCTAAACCAAAGATTACAGTCAACTCTAGAAAACCTTGGTCATGGAAAAATTGGGTATCATGACTAGGGGACCTTAAAAGATAAGAATCCTAGTCAATCATCTAAGGAAAAGTATAAACATAAGGATCAAGAATGGGATCGAAGAAGGAAAATTAGCAAGCATCATTCCTCTCATTCTCCTTCTTCATCATCCTCATCATCCTCTTCATCTTCATCCCCAAACTCTAACAGGGGGAAGAGGAGCAATGACAAAAGTAGGGATAGTTGAGAGTAGGATGGAGATGATCAATGGGATAGAAATGATCATTAATCCCACTAAAATAATCTAGATTAGAATTAAGGACAACCATAAGGGGGAGAGGAGAATCATAGGGATCAAAGGTATAGCAAAACTCATCACAAATGTCATGGTCATGAATGAGTTTACTATGATTATCATGATCACGATGAGCCTCTACCAAGTACCTAAAATATGCTCAACATTTTAGATGTAGTTAGAATCCCAACAAGGAATTAGAAATATAGTAGAATCAAGAGGCTAGATATGAATAATATCCCTAGGTTTGAAGGGGAATATAATTCAAATCCACAAAATCTCCAAGCCTTTCATAATGCCTATGCCTTGTAGAACATAGAGAATAAATGGAAAAATGCTAAAATTATCCCCATGGACACTCATTAAGGAAGCAGAAAGCTAATACCAGTTCATAGAACTGCAATCCATTCGTCAATGGAGTGCTATGTTAGAACTCTTCAATAACAAGTATTAAACATACTCTAGAGTGTCCAACTTGCGAAGGTAGATCCAAGAATGAAAATAAGAAAATCATGAGTTCTTGGATGCAACATTTGACAAGTAGTACTCTTTATTACACTAATGCTTAGGCCATGGGTACTCTGAACGAGAATAGCTTTGCCATGTCATAGATGGGCTTAGATATGAAACAAGGAAAACCCAAGGAAGAATTTTTGAGATGCAAGTCTATCATATTCAAAGGCTAATAGACCAAGTGGTTAAAGAAGAAGGGGAATTGAAGAAATATGAAAGAGCATAGGAGTATAACAAAGATCTCTCCATTCATAAAATGGAGGTACGTTTCTATGACTCGGATGTGGAGGCACCACTTGATGAAGTGGTGCAAAGAAATACCTTGCCGATATAGAAATTTTTCATTGAAATATTGACCAAGGTAGATAAAATATGGAACTTCTTTGATGAGAAGTTCCAAACAGCTCTAAAAATCATAGAGGAACAAAATGACTAAGGGAGTAGTGGTCAAGAAAGAAGAAAGAAGAAGGACGCAGAGCATGATTACTATCAAAACAAGGGAAAGGTTATAGCAATGAAAGAGGTTACAAGTTCTAAAAAAATGATGATGGCTATGAGATTTTCCAATATGAACATCCTAAGGGATGTTTCCAAATGTGATCACATTTGCAAGAGTCTAGGATATATGCCTTGAATCCCAAGTTTGCAAAGAGGCAAGCACCCAGATAGTTGCCTTATTTGTAAGACAATAATATGCAGCAATTCCACCACTTAACATACTATCCAAGTGGAGTGCCTCCTCAATCTTAGGAGTAGTATCAATAGTGGCAACATCCACAATCATGGGAAATCCCACCACCATGATAGTAGTATCCCTACAGATAGCTAGACCTTTATAAATATTATGTCCAACATCCTATGTCTTTACATGAATCCTCTATCCATACTTCCTTTCCTTACCATTACTACCCTCTAGAATACAATAGAGCACCTTCTCCAAGGGAAAGTTCTCTTACCCTTTTCATCCTCCACATCATTCGTGAACTCCTAAATCACAACCAACTACACACTTGCCACCTACTCCATCCATGTAGGGTTAAATTCTACCATAGCCACAACAAAGAAACGTTGTGAGGACGGTAAATCTACAACTAAACATCCATCTAAATGGTTCTGAACCAAAGCCTTGTAAGAGGTCATTCTTTAGAATTGACAATCCCATGAAATCATCAGAGGCAAGTGTGGCTGTTAACCTTACCATCTCTACTTCTTACAATACCATCAAGTCACCTTCAAACCAAAAGACCTTCAACATCCATACTATTATGTTGATCCATGTAATCACTGATTAGATTAAAGTTATCACCTTCCCAGAAAATGATATGATCCTAGAATTCCTCTCATTTAATTATAGATTACAAGGAATGAACCATGCAAGGCTATATTGGACTCAAGTTCTAGGGTAAACTAAATCTCGCAAGAAATGTATAAGACCTAGAACTTTTTTTGTGTGGAGAAAAGCAACATTAGACTTGAGCTAGCTCACCAATCCATCATTATTTCTTTGGGGCTAGTGGAGGACATTGTAATCACTATTTGTGAATGATTTTATCTTGTCAATTTCCTTGTAATCCATGTGAAACATTGTAACAGGAACTTCCCTATGATCATGGAAAGGACATGGTTGAGTACTATAGATGCTAGAATGGGAATTCAAGAAATTTCCTTGGAATTCTTCAAAGAAAATAAATTTGGTAAAGTGGAGAAGAAGAGGATTCCATGCATTACATATAATGACATAGGGTACCATTATGTGTAGAAATTATAAACAATCAAATATACATTACTTTAAGCATGTAATTAGTATGCTAAAATAGTGATTATTCAAATGTGCCTGTATGCAACAATCAAAAAACAAGAGGGTACCTAGTGGCTGATAACAAATCACTAAGCTAGATCCACCATGTGCATGAAACCATCAAAGAGCCTCACCAATTTCTATGTTGAAAACATGGATGAAATGGAGCAACTTCATCATCAACTCTTCCACACATAAAGTGATATGGATTGGGAGACCCCTAATCAATTTAAACAAGAGCCCCTTGAATTAAAGGCTTTACTAACAACTATGGAATATGTTTTCCTCACCAATGGAAAGTTGGTAATCATCAATGTCAATCTTTCTCCAAAATAAAAATAAAAGTTGTTAAAGGTAGTGAAAAAATGCCCAACACCCTTTGCTTGGTCATATCATAAGCTTATAGGAATCGATTAGGGGATATGCCAACATTGCATCTATAAAAACTTCTCCATCAATCCAAAGATATAGCCACAATGAAGATTGAACCCAAAATTAAAATAAGTTATTAAAGAGGAGGTTGAACGACCCCTCAAGGCTTGGTTCATCTACCTAATTGCAAATAGAAAATGGGTTAGCGTAGTCATTACTATACCTAAGAAAGGAAAAAATGGAGACTCTATATAGACCTCCAACTATTGAACATGACAACCTTCAAGGATAACTTTTCTTTGTCATTTGTTAATCAACTGTTGGATACTATAGTAGGGCATTGCTATTATACCTTTCTAGATGATTATAGTGGCTATAACTAATTTCAGATTACATTGGAAGACCAAACCAAAACTACATTCATAAGTTCTTGGGAAAATTTTGAATACAGAAAGATGCTATTTGGCCTATGCAATGCTCCCATTACATTCCAATGTTTGGTGCTTTGTATCTTTTAGCAACAAATTGGTGATAGGATAAAAGTCTTCATGGATGACTTCTCTACCTATGATGCTACATTTGAACAAGCCTTAGACTGTCTTGAGTAGGTGTTTCAAAGATGTGTGGAGACTAACTTAAAGTTGAACTCACAGAGAAGCAACTTGATGGTCCAAGAAGGAATTGTGCTAGGATAGAGAATTTCAAGTAAAGGGATCAAGGTGAACTTGGAAAAAGTACAGGCCATCCAAGGAATTACCAAGCAACCTGAAATGGTTAAAGATGTAAGGCCATTCCTTGGTCACATTGATTATTACAAGTGCTTCACTAAGAACTTCTCAAAAATTACTAAACTGTTGGTGGAATTGACAAATAAGGATGCACATTTCATGTAGACTAGGGAATGTGAGAATGCATTCCAACAATTAAAGCAAAAGCTTGTGGAAACACTAATTCTATGTGCTCTTGACTGGTCCAAACCATTTCACATTATGATTGATGCATTTAACTATGCTTTAGGTGCCATGCTTATATAATTGAATGATCAAAAATGTCCTTACTACATCCATTGTGTAAGCTGAAGCATTGTTAGGGCACAATTGAACTATACCATCACAGAGAAGGATCTCATGGTGGTAGTGTATTCTTTAATGTGCTTAGATATCAAGTTTTTGTGCACACAGATCATAGTGTTACTCAATTCCTCATGAAAAAACCAATAGTGAGCCCTTGTGTCATGCAATGGCTAATAATTCTAAAAAATTTCGATCTCACCATGGTAGATAGAAAGGGTATTGAGAACGTGATTGTTGATCACTTTTCTTGATTATGATGGGACAACAAAGAGGATGAGGGACCTTTATTTGACCAATTTTCAAATGAATTTTTCTTTTCCAAAATTGTTGAAATGCAAAGTCCCAAAGGTATTGATTGATACAATGACTTTCTTTCCTATCTACTAACTCAATAGATGCCATAAGAATGTAAGATTAGGAAGAAACAATAGTTTTTTCAACAAGTCAAACACTACATGGAAATCAAGGGTAACCTTTACAAGGTTTACATCGATGGCTTGGTATGATGGTGCGTGCCCAAGAATGATCAACTTTGAATCCTTTAGGATGCTCATGAAGGCTCATGTGGGGGCCATTACACTAGGAGAAGGATAGTTATTAAAATCCTCATGGCAAAATATTACTAGCCAACCATCTTTAAGGGCATTCATCCATTTTCCCTTTTGTGTGAATGTTGCCAACGAGATGGAGGAATGTCTATATGGATGTAAGGGCCCCAATAGTGGATTCAACCACTAGAGCCTTTTGATATTTGGGGCATTGATTTCATGGGGCCCATCAACCTCATGCCCAATGGAAAGGTGTACATCAATGTAGCAGTTGACTACTACACCAAATGGGCTAAATCTACCACTGTTACCAACTATTCATCCTCTATGGTGGCATAGTTTGTACAACAACATGTGGTAAACAAGTTTGGTATGTCATTGGCACTTATTTATAATAATGGAACATATTTTATAGGTGTAACTTTTCAAAAATTGATGGAACGCTTAGGGGTGAAACACAAACTAACAACTCCATACCATCCTCAAGGTAATAGTCAAGTAGAATTCACAAATAGGGAGATAACTAGGATACTAACATGCACTATTAGTAAATATAGAAAATATTGAAACACAAAACTTGATGATGCTCTTTGGGCTTATTAGTCAACTTAGAAACTTGCTATCAGTTATTCCCCTTATGAGTTAGGGTACAGAAAGATACTAACTCTTCCAATCCATGAAAATCTCTGTGACCTTTTAACTACTTGTGAACTTTACTTCAATTTAAGTCTAACACAGAGAGAATGATTAATGAAATTAAATGTGCTAGATAAAAATTGGTTAGTAGCCCTATCCATGAATCTAATGCATAAGGAACACACCAAACAACATCATAACTTAAGAATAAGAAAAGTTAAATTCCAACCAAGATATAAGGTTCATTAATTGAATCCCATGCATGTACCAAAATGCACAAAATTTCAAACACTATGGAAAGGACCCTATATTATTCATGTAATGTTTTCTTCTGAGGCCATGATGATTTATCACCTTTCTAGCCAAGACAAGCAGTTACTAGTCAACATTCAACAAGTGAAACCTTTTATTGAACCAAGGCTAACTAGCAACATGGATGCCCCAACCGATGAACAAGCACATTCTATCTTTCAAATCTCTTCTTCCAACGTAGTCATGGGGGAGACGGGCACGCATGTAAAGATTTTGTGAAGGCTACTTCATTTTCCAAGTTTTTGTTTTACACCATTATTTCTACATTTTTCAATTTTCTTAAATATTTTTCACTATATTTTATATATTTTACTTTGATTAACTTTCCTTATGTGTTTTTTTTCTTATTTTTTTATTCATCAAGAATCTTGCACTTTTTCCATAGTTGCTACTACTAGAAATTAGTTTCATATTGTATTTTACATTTGGATTGATTATTCAATGACTTTTTTTTCCTTATGATTATGTTACCAATTATTGGAGCATTAATTTTTTGATGGTATTAGTTAGTGAGTCCACATCATCCACCCATTTCACTAAATTTTCTAGGGTTTTTCATCTTGAAAGCATGAGGTCCTTTCATAATTACAACTTAAAAAGAATCAATGATCTTGATACTTAATAGACTTGGAAGGAACCAAGTGTAATGGACAAGGATATGACTTCAAGGAGATTTGTCATCCACCACTTCTACTATTGACCAATAACGGGAAGCATGTCTTTGCATGGTGTGGTTTGCATGAAGAAAAAGAGAAAAAAGAAAAGAAAACACACATGGAAATTCAAAACACATCCCTTAGAAATAATAATGGGCTACAAGCACTAATTATGGGGCTCAAAAGAAATGTTACCCATGGTTGAAGGTACCCCTCTAACTAAGGCTCTTCCTATCTTCTTGCTCCTCTTTTCTTTTCTACTTGGAGTGGTGGTTGATCTTTAGTAGTGGGCATGAACTCTTGTTGGTCAAATGGTCAAAATATGATAATGCGAAGTCACTGAATGTGGATGGACTTGGTTCAAACTAGGGATGGGATAATATCTGATCATCTTAAACACAAGTTCCACAAGGACTTCATATAACCAGGATGAGCAGCTCTCTTCCAACTCTCTCTTTTCCATTCCTCTATACTCATCATCACCCACATCACTACCTCCTATCATGGTCAATTAATGTATCTATTTTGGTATGTCATAATCCTTCGATGATCTCTTTTGTGGATTCAATTTTTAACTACCTATGATCATTAATCATTTGTGATGCCTATGGACTCCTTGGTATGAGCGTATGTAAGGGCATTAATGGCATGAGCTTGCTTTCAAAAAGGACCCACTTGCATATCCCTTGGTCTTTTTTAAGTTAAAATTCCTATCCTTTGGTCATTTCATAATCAATTCCATTATTTCACCATGTAAAATGTCTAGTTTTGCAACATTTCAACATCCTCATTTTTATCAACATCTTCTTTTTCCATCAAATCTAATACCCTCTTTCATGTTTTGCCATCCTTCTAGGCTTTTCTGGCTTCCTTTAGGCTCTTTTTTCATTTTCAAACTTGTCCACAATCCTTAGTTTTTTAATGGGAAAAATTGTTGTCTATAGTTGCATCAATGCATCCCATTCGATATAGCTAGATGCATCAATGCATCCCCATCAGTGTAGCTTGGATGAATGTGGCCCTAAAATTTGAATGAGTTAAGAATCATTATAGGGACCATGTTAGGCTTCTTAAGAAAGTACATGAGAAAGTAATACAATTAGCCAAGATGAAGATGAACAAGGCCTTCTAGCAACTCCAGTAGAGAGGCAACATGTGGCAACCAATCTTTAATGGCCTAAACACATAAAAAAAGTAGAGATCTACCTAAAGCAATTGCAGATTAAGGAGATGATAGAGTATATGGAGCTTGCTAACCTTTGAAATGCAAACTTGGTTATGTTGACATTGGGAAGGTTGAGAACTAAGTTATAGAAGCAAGTAGCCAATTCCTACCTCTTATACAAGGTGGAATTTAAGCACTATAAGGAAACCAAGAAATAGTTAGAGATAGCCAACACAGAGTTTGAAGTTTTTTTAAGAGTAGATTTGTTGACCAACAATCTATTGTTGAGAACCTAGCTGAGAAAATGATTAACTACCATAAGCTATAGAACCTAGTGAAGACATTCAACATTGAACATAAGTGGTTCATCAACACAAAGGAGATGTTCCTAGTAATGCCATGCCCATGGAATATTCCCATGAGAGCCCACATTGGTAAAGCCACATGGACTGTGTATGACCCACAATGATCAACCTCAACCACCTTTACCATTGTAAGCGTGGAAGCCTAGCGAAGAACATTTAGCATCCCAAGGGCCTCCACATCTTGGCACTATTTGAGAATTCACTTAGTCTTTGGCAATTGGAATGGACTTGCTAAAATTTTTGTAAAGGTATCCAATATTGTTGTCATTAATACCAATTTTGTAACCCTATACAATCTGGCACTCAAAGTTGCTCAATTAGTTTGTCTATTATTTTTCAATTAATCAATTTCATACTTTACCAATTTTTTGTAAAAAGCTTGATCCTACTTTTATTCACTTGATGATGAGTTTTTAGTCAATCATGGAAGTATGATGAAGTGTCATAAACAAGTTGTGTCAATGAGCATGCATTAACATAGCCTCGTCAACACATTAGCATTGATGCTAGAGGCTGTGAAATCTATATAAATGCACATCCCAACCACATTTTTGGTACCTTATGTCATTAGCATAAAAAAGCCCTTGCAGTTTGTCTTTCCTATAGTTAGAATATTTTCCTTTGAGTGCCCATAGTGTGAGTGAAAGAAATTGTACAGAACTTTATTTGAGTGTCATGTACTTGAACATATTGGTGTGAATGGTAATAAAGTTGATATTTCTAGCATTCATTGTAACACTTGGATTAGCTTAATCTTCCTTGCCAACACTTTATTTTTCATGCATTTTATATTCTAAGTCATATATACTTAATGTAATTAACCATGAACACATAAGTATGATTGTTTCAAGCATAATGCATAATGCTTGGTAATCCTAGTAGTGGCCATTTGGTACACCCAATAATCATCACTTGGTAACCCAGCAACATTTATATGAGTTTGGACTATGTTTGGTAAGTAGGAATGACTACTTATGTTAGGGTACTTAGCCTTTAGAATAGTTAGGCACCTAAAATAATCATTTTCTTTAATACATTTTTCATTTCAAATGATATGATGCAATGAAATACAAAATCATAATTTATTTGTTAAGACATTAGACAACTCTTACTCTCATTAGTATAAACCTATACAAAATTATATATACAATTGAGGATATTCTTTAATATAAATTTATGAGACATTAAATTTATTACATACTTTTATGTCAAGGATTTATCTTTGGTTTTTTTTTTTTTTTTGATATAGTTACATGAACTTTTTTTGTGCCATTGATGATGGTGGAGTTCCTCCCTAAAATAGAGAGAATGAAACCCATTATAACAATAATTTCATAATTTCATAAGGAGTTAATTAAAGATAAGTCATTATACTAACCTTCCGCTTGCTTGCAAAACTACTACTTACTATGCCTTGCTAAATCATTTCAAAAGAGGTTTCTTAATTAAAAAGTAGATTTCAAAGAATTGACTTAGTACATCACTAAAGAAATTTCATGTGATATTCATCATATTAGTAGAAATACAAACACACCATGTCCTCATCTATATAACTTTCTTCATCATCATCAGAATCATCATGTGTCTCCCTCTTATGTTCTTTTCTTTTGACATTCTGAAGTTTTAGTAATAATAATAATTAATATTGTAGTTCGTATTTAATTCAAAATTAAACATCAATGCAGTATTATAACTGTAACTTGTTTAGAAATTTCATCCTCCTACTAAGTTTGTACCTCATCATCATCAACATTGAAACCCTCTTGCTTATGATAAATGTATTATTACCAATGAAAATATTACTATGACACAATATATCATATTATTTATTCAATAAAACTTAACATACCTTATCAGTTGATCTATCTTTCAGACTTATTACTATGTCTTTATATACATTTTTCACTTCCAAAATGTTATGATGTTGCGTCTCTATATATTTAGCATCAAAAGAATTCTCATTAATTGCAATTAACTACTTTGCTATTGCAGACCATAGGAAAAATCTTAGATCATCATCATGTACAAATATGATACCAATGTCTTAGAATTTCCTTGATGCTTTTAGGAGGTTGCTACAATAGAATAATGATACAATGAAGGAGACACCCTTTGTTATTATTTCATCCATCGTCAAAACTGAATTAATCAATTTTCTTCAAAATTTGATAGATTTACATCACTTTTAATCCACATCCTCTAGAACACCTACATATGGGAGAATATCTTTAATGGATTCCACATCAACTATATTTTTTCCCATGATATTGCAATTACCATCTTGAAATGCATCTAGTAGCTCAATTGCTTCTATCATTGTGAAGCAGCAGTAAGTCAAGATATACATTATTTTCCTCTTGTAGTGGTAACTTAAACTACATCTGAATGAGCTATTACTATATATATAGTTCCTAAATTCATTTATGAAAAAATTAAATAAGTGATAGTTCTCAATGTTAATATTAATAATTACCATAGAAAACATAACAATTGCCATTTGTACAAACTCAAATAATATTTTTTAAAACTAAAAGAGTCCTTAATTGTTATGTTCTCAAAATTAACAAAATAGCATATGACTAATTTCTCCATTAACGAGAATTTCATTTCATATTTCTGAAGCGTTAGATCAACAAACCTAGGATTTTATCAGTAACAAAAAAATCATCAAGTTCCTTGATGATTGTAGACATCACCTCCTATGAAGACACAGACTTTGTATGTTGATGTAGCATTGATTAAACATAAGGCTTAAGCCTTAGCTCACTCGTAACAAACTTCACATTACCAAGAAGAATAATGAATATGTATTCATCAATTAAGTACCTATCACAGCAATAACATTAGTAAATCAAGAAATTTGGTAATTGAATCTTAATAAGATGAAATTGAATAATAAAATATTAGGATATAGGAGTTTAAATACCTATTTTAGACTTGATTGATAGTTAGGTCTAGGTGTCATGCTACAAATGAATCTCTATTGATAAAAAATTGGATGAGTTAGTTTCAATGAATGAGAGTGCTTCATATGATTGCATTTTTGTTCTAGAGTGATCATTCTATTAATTATTGATTTACAAAGCTTACCTTTTACCCTGAGATGTTTAAAACACATATTCCCAAAGAGTATCATGGTTGCACATTTCTCAAGTTCATGTGAGCATAGGCCTTGCAGTGGATGGAAAATATTTACACTTAAATTCTTTAGGTTGTTCTTAAAATTTTCATCTAACAAAATCATAGGACAACATTGCAATGTACCATTCTAACACATTGTGAATATTTCATTCTAATTCTTTCATAGTACATCATCTATATGAAGAAATACTTTTCTCTCCTATAAAACCTTAAATGTTGGTGATGAGTGGTGAGGTGCCCCTACGCCCAACCATACGAATCACAAGCATTCACGCATAATCCAGTTGAATTTCGTGGATGGGAAGTTGTGGCATCTAGATCATTATGCCTTGATCGTAGTTTGTTGTCTTCCCACTTGGACTAGTCATAGCTTTGTTGATGAGACGCGACTTACACTAGGCCGCGATATCGCATCCC
>MNCI01002286.1:0-39305 GCA_015680685.1 Gnetum montanum
ACTATCTTTTAAATGCCTTGTTGGAATTCTCACTACCTCCATTATGTCAAGCATACTTTAGGTAGCAAGTAGGGGTTCGTCATGATCATCTCTTTCATGACACCTATGATGTGTTCATTGTTGTTCCCTACTTTCCCTTTGTCCATGCCCTTGTCCTCTCTCTCGACTTTCCCTTCGAAGTCTCTCATTTTANAGCTTCTTCGGCCCTGATCATGATGACGATCTAAGTGCTTGTCCTTATCATGAGTTGTTTTTCCCTCTGTGAATAGTTGGTGTTCACAGGGATCAGAACTAGTGTTATGTATTGTTGATTGTAGGTTTTGATACCCAGTCTCCTCTCACCATCATTAGGAGGGGGAACATCATTTGTTAGAGAACCTATTATAATGGGTTCCTCATCTTCTATTTCACTAAGGACATGCAGACCTTTGCCCTTCAATAGTGTATGTTGGCTCTTCTACCTTGAGTCCCTGATACATTGTGCTTCTGTGGGATGATAACCCCTCATGTCAAAGTCTACTGCAATGTATTTAGCATATAGTTCTGTCATGCTAATCTGTGCCAAAGCACGGAAGAGCATGTTATGGATTGATCGATCTGGAGGTAACATGATGTTACCTTGCAGAATTCTCCACCACAACTATTCGTCTTGATGGAGGATAAAGGTAAATTCTAGAATATACTCATCAGAATGAGTATAGACTATCCGGTATTGTTTAGGACTTGGCTTATTTTGGTTATGTGTTTTTGATTGCCGACTATTTCGTGTATTACCCCTAGGTGATGTATTACTTTTGTGAGAAGAAGAAGAAGACATCATGTCTTATCGGTGTGCTATTTTACTGTTATATAAATTTTTCTCTTAATTAACTTGAAGGTTCGTTTAGGCTCATAATGATGTGAGTGATATCCTTATGTTCTATTCAGCCCACAAACACTTAGTCCCTGGCAATGGCGCTAATGATGAGTGGTGAGATACCCCTACACTTAACCATACAAATATGAGCGTAGCACGTGCGATCCGGTCGAACTCCACAGACTAAGTGCCTACATGCCCCATGGAACACTTGGGGTTAATCATTTGTTGTCTTCATAGACTTACTTATAGTTGTCATAGTGTATGGTTAAGCAAGTCTGAGGTATATGATTTTTATGGTTTTTATGTTTTATGTCTTCTACGCTAATAGGGTTAAGGGTTGAGAAACTAATTACTAACTCTAACTAGTGAAATAAGTCTAATTTAACCTAGCGTCAGCATCCGTTCCCACTTACCGTACACACCCTGAACTGATGCAACTGTGGCTACCAAATGCTAATCGTTGCTGGGATCACCACACGTAACGCACGTGCTCGAAGTGGTCATACTAAGGCACTTAACTAGGAGGAAAGGGTTGAGAGAATCTAATCTAGCCTAAGTGCGATGAGCATCCATTCCTTGATTATCCGTACACATCCTTAAATGCTCATAATCAAGTCGTACTCATTCCACGTTACTAGGAGATAAGGGTAAGAGAGAGAAAGAAATAACTAACATTAAATAAAATCCTATTCCATGCACTGCAAGGTTTATCCAAGAAGTTCGCCTTTATTGTCGTACACAACTTGTGTTTAGGTACAATGTTGCTCGAATAAAGATTCGTTCACTTTAGGATTCCTACTGCAGGCACATGGAAAATATTCTATCTTTGGAGTGATCAATCTACCAGAGTTTTCCTACTATCTAGCCGAGGATGATGAAACAAGGGAGAGCCACCTCTTATTTATAGATATGACAATGCACCATGATATCGCATACGTGATATCGTGGCCCATGTGATATCGCATCCCATCAAGTAGGGTTAGATGATGTTTTAACTCTTTGAATCTTTTTTTCACTTATCCTAAAGAAAGGAAATTTCTTAAATTTACCTTTAGTGTTGCTGGTATAGTTCTCTCTATGTATAGTAACTAATCTAGAAGAACTCTTTTGCTATGATTATACTAGCAATTATCCTTGAATGAATAGTAATGATATTAGAAGTAATGGATTAGGAACTAGATAGGAGGGAACTAATGCTAGTTGAGATATATAAGAGTGAGAATCCATGCTTGATGTTTTGGATCTATGATATTCAAGTGAATAGTAGGAAGAGGAAGCATGGATAGAAGTATTTGTCGAATAGATAGAACATTGTACATAGTATTCATAGGGATCTAATTTGTATAGATATTTTTGTCTTAGCAATGGAATTTCCCATGATTGTGGTTGTTGCCACTACTACTAGTATTATTCCTACAATTGAGTATAAGCCTCACTTGGATAGTACGATTGTTAGTAAGTGATGAATCGTAGTTTGCCAAGCCTCGATATTGGATCCTCGATATTGGGTACACGATATCACAGCCTGGATAATGATATTGAATACATGATATCATGATTCCTATCTAGGCCTATAAATATAGCATTCAGGTGCATAGAAAGGGGGTGTTTTGAGAAGTCTTTAGGGTAGAGTCATTTTGTCAATTTTTAGTTAGTTTTCAGTTCTTTCCCACGTGCATGCCCGCAATGTGATGATTGTAATTGTATGAAATCTTTATTCAAGTGTGACGTACTTGGACATGCACATAATCAGAAATAAAGATCAAGATTACTCCATCATTGCAACATTCACTTAGCTTTTAATTGCTTTAATTGTTAATTATTAATTATTGTTTTCTTAGTTTATGTTTCTTTATTATCATTTACTATTTTTGTTGTTAATACGGAATGAGTATGTCTTAATCATGAACATCTAAGTGTAACTACTTGGTAACCCAGTAGTGTATTTAGTAATGCTTAAGTAATGTACGCTTTGTAATCCTAGAAGTAGTACACGAGGTCCAAGATGTATACGGATGATTAAGGATGGATGCTCATTGCACTTAGGCTAGATTAGATTTTATCCTCCATCATCTATTAGTTCACTCAAGTTAATTCCCATCAACTTGAGGAGTAGCATAATAATTAGGAATCACATCATACACATAACTTTGGACTAAACCATACATGAAAAAGCAAATACTAGTCTAGGTGGGAAGACAACGAACTGCTATCAACATGTAACTATCTAGGTGCCACAACTAGTCTATCTATGGAGTTCAACTAGATCATGTGTACACACTTGTATTCATATGGTTAAGTGTAGGGGTACCTAGCCACTCATCATTAGCATCATTGTTGAGGACAATGTTAGTTATTTAGATTAGTTATGTCATACAAGATCACTGTAACAAAGTGTTAACAATATATCTTTTAGAAAAGAGATTAATTTCAATTAAGTCACACACAATTCACAACAATTTCTCTCTCACAAGACAATGTTAATGCAATACTTAGGGAGGCAATTCATTAGAGAACCAACACAATTTATGATAACGAAGAACTTTGGAGTACTCAATCTTATGCAGGAGTCTCATATGTTCATGAACACCCCAACGATACTCAAGGACTCTTGTCATCCAACTCAGATACCTTTAGTGAGGATGGGACATCCCATAGAATAAGGGGGCCCGTAAGGCTTAGGACCTTCTCAATGGTTAGCAAGAGTACATCAGGGGATGATTGGGAGATTTACAAAAATCATGATGAGTCTTCCAGTTCTCTCCATTCCTCTGCTCCTTCAACGTTAGGTCATGACATGGAAGATCATTTCTCAAGGGGTTAGTGTAGAAATAAAAATTGAACCCATGAGCAAAGTCAAGAACGCTAACATGAACATAGAGAACATCATCCTAGCTCACAAACTCACAACTTACTTAGTGACAATGAACTCTTGCTAGCCACTAAGAGCCTAATGCATATACAAGAGGTTATTCAAATAAGAAAAGCCAACTACCCAAGCTTGACTTAAACAACTTTCCCAAGTTTTCAAGAGGCTATGATTTAGATCCGCAACATCATTTACAAGCCTTCTACTATGTTTGTGCAAGGAACAATATTGATAATGGGTGGCAAAAACTTAAGCTCTTTTCTATGACACTCGTTGGCCAAGCAAAAGTATGGTACAGGTCCCTAAAGTCGAAATCAATTCACCATTGGTTGACAATGGTAGAATTCTTCAATGATAGATATCAAACCTGTGTAAGAGTGTTAGCCTTGAGGAGAAAAATCCAATAATGGAAATAATGGCAACATGAACCCTTGGACATGGCCTTAGAGAGATATTATTCATTTATAAACCAATGCCTAGGCCACGGGTTCTCTGAGGAAAGGCTAATGTATCACATCATGGATGGGCTTCATAATGAAATAAGGAAAACCCTAGGGATGTATGCCCCAGGTTAACTATATGAGCTATGAACTCACCAATTCCAAGAGCTAATTAAGTGGGTAGCAAAAGAAGAAGGAGAAATAGCCAAATGGGAGAATGTTGAAAGCTCTTAACACGTCCAAAATCTCAAAATAGCAAAGGTCCATAATCATGAAGCGGAGAAATCAACCCACCTTAAGGAGGTAGAATCTCCATCTTTGCCAATACTACAATCACTAGATGAAATTGAGGCAAAGATCAATAAGATGATGGAATGGGTACATGCGAAATGTAGAGAATATGCAAACGTTGTTAGAGTTAGTACCATGCAAGATCACTCTGACAACCAACACAAATAAAGGTGCCAAACTTAGAAACAGGACAGAACACCATTCAACAATTGGGAAGAAGGGCTAAAAAAATAAGAATAAGAGATCAACTTCAAATCATATGTATCAATGTGATGTACGATCACCCTAAAGGTCAATGCCCAATCTTGTCACATTTACATATGCATTGGGAAGGCATGCTACATCCAGATTTTGTACAGAAGTACAATGTTCAACAATAGTGGCAAAACCCCTAGTCATGGAGGAGGCCATTGTCAAATTAGCCACACCCTTCATACCATCTGAAAACTAAGCACTTATTGTGTTCAACACCTTATTTCTCCAACTAGATCAACATCCTCTACTTCACCTCATCGTTATCATTTTGCGAAGTACTATCAACTGATGTCCTCTTCCACGAGATCACCACCTCATGCTTCTTACACTTCTCCTCGCCCTCAATATTCTCATCCTTCACTTTCTTCTACATTGCCATAAATTGTACCATAAGGTTCTACACCATAGCACCGATCCATGAATGTTACTTGTGCTACTACTATCAATAGTAGTGGAAGTCCTCGACAACGTCAAAAGCATCCTTTCTTTAGGCATGATCATAGAAAGAGACTACACAGTTTTGAAGCCACTACATCTTCCAACTTAGCAGAAGCCCAACACTATGATGCACCTTCCTCCTCAAACTTAACACCTCCTATTACATCATCCGAACCACCAATTAGCACTCCAACAACCATGTGGCCCAATGAATATGACAATATGAAGAGACATATCAATCCTTGCATACCATCTTATGGTTATGGGTGACATAGTGGGTTCGCTTCTTCCCACATAACCACATCTTATAATCTGTCCCACTATGCCTAATTTCCTTAGGTGTGTGAACCCCAATTTGGGTACATTTCTTCCACCACATCAAAAG
Source organism: Gnetum montanum (assembly GCA_015680685.1). Taxonomy (NCBI): domain Eukaryota; kingdom Viridiplantae; phylum Streptophyta; class Gnetopsida; order Gnetales; family Gnetaceae; genus Gnetum; species Gnetum montanum. The sequence goes on from MNCI01002286.1 coordinate 5,538, forward strand.
ACACCTAGTGGTTTGGCTATGACTAGACTCCAATATTTCCAACATGCATGGATCTACATTTTCCATTTATTAATTCTAGCCATGCTCAAAGGTTTAGTCATGGGGGATATCCCCCATTCTAACAGGTAGGATTAGTAAATGTTTTTCCTTTTCTTTGATTTTACAAATTTTTATTTTCTAGCTCTTCATTTTCAATTTGTCATTCCATCTTTTTGAGGGTAATCTCACTTGTGAATAAAATACTCATGTGACTTGTCAGTTGAGGTGTTGTTCTATGCTATCAAGTTCCAAGTGACTAATTATTTGGACAATGAACCCACAACATCCACCTCACCCATTCTATTAATAAGAGGTTCTACTCTATGTATGATGATATTCTTGTTATCATTAAAACTTAAGTTAACTTTGTACTCATTATGCCTAGAGCAAAGAGTGACAAACTAAGAGGGAATGGAAAGGGTGTGACATCAAGGGGACTTGTGGATTCCCTTTGGTAACATCTGTAGATGCTATCATGCAGCTTTGTTGTACTAAGATCCTTGTAGATCTAATGAAAAATGGGAGTAAGAGCTATGATAAAGGCACTCAATAAAAGAACTCAATGCTATTCTAGGGGGTCCCACTGGAAAGACATGCATCCATGCCTAAAGGTTGGTGGCTTTTCCGAATCACTATTGGAAAAGACAAAGTGCCAAAGTGTCCAGAAGAAGAAAAATGACAAAGAAAAGATCAAGAAAAGTGTGTCACCGAAAAATTCAAATCACTCCTCCATTGTGCAAAATGCCAAGTGATCGTACACCTTGCTATTGTGATGCTCTTATGGTTGTCTATAATGGGGATGAAACAATGCAATGTCACTAATCAAAGGTATGGACTTGGTTGTGATCTTGGAGCAATAGGTTAATGGTACCTTAATCATGCAAAAAACTTTGGATTCATTGTGTCCATGATAAGTTACCTCACATCCTGATCTCTGCAGTTCCTTCTATGATTCATCTCACCCCACTATGCAAGTATTTCTAACTTGTGTCTTGTGTGGCATAGAACTCATACCTCATCACGGTGGTATTCAACATGTATGTGTTTTGTTGCATCGGTGCAGATTGTATTTAACCCTTCTAGTGCCTATGGACATTTTAAGGTGTGGTTATGTAAGGGCATGATATGTAGGAACCTGCTTTGGGGAGGACCCACTTGTGTAACTTTTGTAATTTGCACTCATTGCATACCACCACATCCTCTTATATCCTCTAAGTACTACACTATTGAATTTGTTCTTTCCTTTATCATCATTTCAACCCAAATGTTGCTGTGCACCACTATATGTCCTTTTTTCTCACCCTATTCAAGAACTTCATTGTATAATTCCACTTCATTACACTTTTGGTGCCTTTAGATCTACTCAACGTTATCCTAGATCTTTCAAATTTACCTTACATCCTTCATTCTTGGTCGTGAAACTTCAAAAATTTATCAATTTTGGCAAGTACCCTATTTTGAAAGGGACATGATATCAGGTACCTGGTATCAAGTTTGATGCAATATCGGGTCTGTGCTAGCGTGTATGCGATATCACGTCTATAAAATCTATATATTTGGACCTCCCCCTCCCCCCCCCCCCCCCCCCCCCNGTTGTTGCAATTTTATTCCATGAATTTTCACACTTTGAGCACCTCTCATTTAAAAATTAATATCTTGCTTGTTAATGCTCCAATTCTCTTTCTGATTGAACCTACTTAAACCTAGAGTCTTTAACTTAATCGTGGGGCAAGGGTACGCTCCAAGTTGTACATAAATTTTTTTGAAATTTTCTATTGCCTGAGGGATATCATAAAGGGTAAGTGACCTTAAGAAATGCTAAAAACATATGGTAGATTAATTTTATTTCTTCACCCAAACCATGAAAATTATTTTTGGAGTCACCTAATCAAATTAGGCCTAACACTAAAACTTTTAGGGGGATTTTCTTGAAATTTTCTAACTTCAAAATCACACTAGGCAAGAAATGAATTTATTAAAGGCAATGAGTAAGGTTTAAGATAATCAAATTTTATTAAATGACCTTACTAATAGTTGATCTTGGCGTGATTACAAATGGCCCCTAAATGAGGACAACATGGAGGACCCTCTCAAGGTGCATCCAAATGGCCAAGGAGAGGTAGAGACCAAGTGCCTTCTGTAGAACATGCAAAGAAGGAGGCACAATCATTCAACATCCATCAAGAGCCCCTTATTATTGCACAAGTTGGGTATGCTGAAGGTGGAGAAGGTAGGGCACTTGAATAGGGACAACATCTCATGTTGTCCCTGGAATGCATTTAGGTGATTCGGGAAAGGTCCATATTAGCTGTGGTGATCGTGGAACTCAACTTTGGATCCTTTATCGAATTTGCCCCTAAGTCAGTCAGAGATCAACTTAAAGGATCTCCACTGTGGCCTATTCTCTTAGAGAATGGTGAATGGTATTTGGGAGCGATGTACCAATTTTGGCATAATAAGGAAGAAGGAATCACCACTGATATTAGTGGGATTTTAGTCAATTTCTCTACTAAGGCCATTTCAAAAGTTCTAAACCTTTCGAATACAGGGCCCAAGGTTGCTCACTTGTTCACTCACTCTGATGTTGATGCATGGAAAATATGGTTTTAAAGGGTGTACGACAAGGAGGATAAAACATATGGGGAGCTCACACTTGAAGAGAGAATCTATTTAAAAACTGGCACCTATCACATTTTTCCAACAAAAGGATTGAACAAGATTTCTACCTATGTGGCTAGAGGAACTGCCATCTTAATGGGCAAGGTTGATGCCAACCTACCACATCTATATCTCATAGAAATATTGAGGCGGTTTGAAGAACGTAAGACAGGGAAGTTTGCATTGCCTCTTCCCTACTTAATTAAGAAGCTATGATGGAATTTTTGGATACACCAATGACATCCCCAGAAAAGCTCAAAATGCATCATATGCTAAATTACTGAAGCCACTAGCACCAAGGAAAGATGCTAGTGAGACACTAGAGCTTGAGTAAGAGAAAATAGTTACTCCCATTTCACCTTAAATCGTAGGGCCTAGCCAACTTCTAGACACAAATCCTAGTCAACAATAGGAAGTAGGGCCTAGCACGTAGCCCACATGATAGCAAGACCAACTGCCACCACCTCCATAGGATTATTGACCATCAACGAGCCATCTTAGGGCCATCATAGAAATGATTAGTTGGGGAAGTCATGATGAAGTGAATCTCTTCAAGATAATTGATGATGTTGTATAGCAGATGATTCCAATTGATCATGCATAGGGTGAGGTTTCTATACAAATAGAAGGAGGGGAATCACATTGGTCACAATAGACCTCTAAAAATGTTGCATCTTTTCAAGTGCAATTAGAAACTGGTGAGGGTGCCATAGTAGTGGTCATAAAACACCAAGATGTAATGAAATCAGAAAAAGTGGTCACATACCACATCAAAGAATCATTCAATGTCCCTGTTGTGCCATTGGCAGATCTCACAGGAGCATGTGATGCTCAAGTCTTAGTTGGTCCCTCAATGACTCTTGCAGATCATGAGGATGTTTTGGATTAGTTGCTGCAAATAGGAAAAGTGATGATGTCCTTGTTTAACATCCCTCAAGATATCACAACAACATAATCAGACCTCATCTCCACAAAGGGAAAGCTAGTCATGGTAGAGGTTAGGGCCGAACATGCAAAGGATGAGTTGAAAAGACTCCAAGAGAAGTTTGTCACCTTGCAAGTTGCATAGCGAGATCCATCCCAATTTGTCCCAGTAGACCAGCTAGGGCTATTTTGGGTGGAGCAATTGAATAAATTATTAGAAGAGAATAAAAGGGTGGTAATGGAGAAAGAGAAGGATGATTGGGATGCTTCGAAGGCACAAGCCCAAACATATGCACATGCTAAAGCACTCAAGGCCTTACAAGAAGAAAATAAACTCCTTATTGCTGAGAATCTTTAGTTGAACACCATTGAGAAACAAAAGAATATTCTTGAAGAAAATTTTTAACAAATGTAAGAATAATTAATAAGGATTAACCAGGACATGAATTTCTTAGCCAGAGAAAATCGGACCCTCTTAATGGAGGAGGCACTTGTGATCCATCAGAAGATGGCTACTGAAATAAGCACGTGGTAGAATGAGGCTAAGTAAAGTAAGAAACTGAAAGAACATTTCCAAGACCAAGTATGTACAAGTAGATCATTGAAAAAGAAATCCATATGGCCAAGAGCCATATCAATTCTCTCAGTACTCAAAACACTAACTAGTGGACGATACTGGACACCTACACCTTTGCCCACCAAGTAGAACTAAAGAGCTAGGATTTGTAGATCTAGGATCTCATTGAATACATGGAGTTGGAAACCCTGCGGTATGTGAACTTAGCAATATTAATAGCAGTATGCCCGAGGATAGAATTGGAAAAGCAGGTAGCAACCACCTATGCCAAATATGAAGCAGAATTTGCTGAACACAAGAAGACATTGCAAAAATTGGAGGTAGCAAATTTTGAGCTAGAGGTGGTTAAAGCCAGCTACCAAGGGTAGAAAGATGTTGCAATAAATTTGGCTCGATGGCTCATGGATTACCAAAAATGTAAGGACGAAGCCAGAGCCTACAAGGAAGAATGGTGGTTGTTTGTGGCTTGGTACGTCAAGGCCAATCAAATGTTTCTACAACTGTCGTGTCCATGGGAGGTGTCAACTCCATTAAATATTGGAACATCAGTGTGGACGACACATGATCCCTAGACTGAAGAGGAAAATCTTCAAGCACTCCTCCAAAGATATCCATTTCCAAGAACTGGAGCACAAGATAAGGGGAAGAGGCCCATGGAGGAGCCACCACCACCAAGAACCACATGAGTTCCAATAATTTTTTCTTTTGTACTCTGTGTTAGTATCCCAATTGTTTTTTGTTTAACTCCACACTGTAGCATGAAATAATTCATAGTTAGTTCATAATCCCATACCTATCCACTATGTAATCAAATGAACTAATTCTCATTTTGATTATTTGACTTGAGGATCAGTTGTTATTCAGTTGTGGGGGTATGATAAATCGCGGTTTTTCAGGCCTTGATATTGAATCCTTGATATCAGGTACGCGATATCATAGTCTGGATAATGATATCGAATACATGATATCATGATTCTTTTATAGGCCCATAAATATAGCATTTAGGCACATAGGAAGGAGGTTTTTAAATAAGTCTTTAGGGTAGATTCATTTTTCTAGTTTTCAGTTCTTTCTTAAGTGCATTCCTACAATGTCATGATTGTAATTATATAGAACCTTTGTTCGAGTGTGACATACTTAGATATGCACACAATTAGAAATAAAGTTTGAGATTACTCCATCATTGTAGCATTCACTTAGCTTTTAATTGCTTTAATTATTAATTATTATTATTTTAGTTTATGTTTCTTTATTGTCATTCACTATTTATGTTGTTAATGCGGAATGAGTACGTCTTAATCACAAACATTTAAGTGTAACTACTTGGTAACCCAGTAGCATATCTAGTAATGCTTAAGTAATGTGTGCTTGGTAATCCCAGAAGTAGTACACAAGGTCCAAGATGTGTATGGATGCTCATCGCACTTAGGCTAGATTAGATTTTATCTCCATTGTTTATTTGTTCACTCAAGTTAATTTCCATCAACTTTAGGAGTAGCATAATAATTAGGAATCACATCATACACCTCACTTTGGACTAAACCATACATGACAAAGAAAATACTAGTCTAGGTGGGAAGATAACGAACTACTATCAACATGTAATTATCTAGGTGCCACAACTAGTCCATTTGTAGAGTTCGACCGAATCACACATACACACTTGTATTCGTATGGTTGAGTGTAGGGGTACCTATCCACTCATCAGTAAGATTGTCTAAAATTATCTTATGGATAAGGTAATTGCATGGGCATTTGTTTCTTATAAATTCTGGATTTAGTACATATGCCCTAGACTCTTGTAAGTGGACCATGACAGGACAACATTCCTTAGGTTGTTTGTATTGGCCAACTTTACAACCTATATTATTTTCTAAACTTAAGTCCATTATTTCCTCTATCATAGAAACTTTTTTTTTATTCTTATAGTTGTCAAGTCTATTATCCTTTTTCTTCTTTCTATCCTTATTTCTGTTGAAGCCTTATTGACTTCTTTCTTCTGCTATCTTGAGTGTTGTAGCAAATTTCTCATCCATGGGATTTCAAATTTTCTCTACTTTTGTTGTGCTATCATCTACTAATTTTTGAATGGGTAGAGTTTTCCATTGGATTACATATTCTAATATCTCTTTTTATTTTTTTCGTATATCCTCACATCTCTTTTTTTAATAGATGGATCTTTATTATATTCTTCAATTGATTCCCTTTTTCGTAGCTTTCATTCTTCTTTTACAACCTAGTCTATCAATCACTGGATTTGATGAGCTGTCATCTTGGATAATCTACCTTGAGCATATACTCCAAGGGTTCTTCTTGTTTTGTTCCTTAGCTAGTTGAGAAAATATATGGCTTGAGCATCTATGTAATAATGAGTAATACCTACCCATTGCTACATCCAATAATTTATGTATTTCTTGTTTTCATTCTTGGATTTATTGTTTTAGATTTGACACTCTTAGGTAAATTTAATACTTATCATTAAAATGTTCCAACATGGTACTCCATCTTCAAATTGATTCTGATTCTATGAATCTGTAACAACTCTATGCTTTCTTTATGAGTATCCTAAAAAAAACTTAGTTTCTACCAATCATTCTCTATATTCTGAAAGGTGCATGCATCGTGAAATACTTGGAAATGGTATTATGGATCTACATTATATCTACCTTTGAATTTTGGAATATTGTTCATGTTAGGTCGCCTGATGCGATTATCCCTTAAATGCTTGGTAGAAATTTATACTGCTTCTCTAATGTTAATTATATTATGAATGACTAAGGGTTCTTCATAGTGTCTGGGTTCATAAGCTCTATTATAGTAGTGACCCCTTCGATGCTTATGATGTTGTCTTCTTTCATGTTTGATTCTTTCTCCTCTTTCTTCATGGTTAGCTTCCCCTTCATTAGGATGCCTTATTCTATTTGCATGTCTTTCATGATCTCTTCTTCTTTCCCCATTCTAATTAATTAGTCTTGTCTCCTTCTTCTCAAAATCTATTGATGAATGTGGGGAATAAGATGGAGGCATTGGAGAATTGTGTTGGATGGTTCTCCTTCTGTGAATCCTTAATTCATCTCTTATAAATCCATTAGTGATCTTATGCTTTGAATTCTTCCTAACTTTGGAGTCATTATTTCTTCTAGGGTTACAAGAGCTAAATGTAGCTTTATTTTTACTAGATGTTCAATATAGATTATTGGTATCTAAGAATGAGATCCATGAGTTTGATAGAATTGTTTTGCTTGGAATGAAATATCTTCTTTTACTTCAAGGATAACTATCTATGTTGTCTTCTTTCCTTTATCACATATTGCCTCCATTATAACATCTTTCTTGCTTGAGCCTCTATTAGCTAATATTAGCTAGTCATGTTTTTGGTGACTTGATATCCTTCTTGCACATGGTTAAGATTTGACCTCATGAAGGCTACTTGAAGCATTGATGGTGTTGAATGTTTATGTGGCAAGATAATATTTCCCTATAAGTCTTTCCATCTAAGTTGTTTATCCTAGTGTAAAATGAATGTAAAATCAAGATAATAAGGATTAGTATGAGCATATGAAATTTTGGTTTGCATCAAAGCACTCTAATCTTATTTATTGTAATCTCTATCATAACTTTCATTAAGATCAATAATAGGTGTAGATTTTACTTTAGTTTTAGAAGCCATTTTAGTTTGTTTGATGTTTAAATGTGTGTACATTTTAGGAAATTCTTCTATGTATGAAATATGAACTTTGTGATTCTAAGTCTAAGTGCAATGAAAATATAAATCTATTCTATCCTATGGCTATAAGTATCCATTATTGGTTTTCTATACACATCTTGGGTTGATGTAATTATTACTATAATTACCAAGTAGCTTCACTAGTAAGCGAATCAAGCAAAGTCATTATTAGATTACCAAACAATTACACTTTATGCTTGAAACTAGTCATACTTATTCCTTCTTACTAATAGACATTGGAATAGTAAATGGCTCAAGGAATGTAAATGACTTAATAAAAGTTAACATTATGGAAAATGAATTTATGCTAAGTGATATATTGTAATGATGAAGAATAATCTTGATCTTTATTTCCATTCATGAATTGCATCCAAGAAGAATCCACTCAAATAAAGATTCCATACAACTATAATTCACCACACTATGGGTATTCATTCTACCTCTAACTTCAAGAAAAAAAACTATAGCAGTTTTTCTAAGTGTTGGAAAAAATGTGTTTTTGATATAATGGTGGATTGAAAGTTATAGGGATGCCCAATTCTCACTACATCGTATCTATGATGATGTACATAAAGATATGATATCATAAATATGATATCATAGATATGGTACTGTAGTCCTTATAGTCAAATATTTCATCAATCCATTTCCTCGATTATACTAATATGTTGTCTCTTTGATCAATTAGCAAAATAAGTTTGAACAAGTAAGGATAATAATACATTGCATAAATCCAACTAGATTTTGAACATTTAACATGGCTATCATATGCTTGGTTATACCTAGATGGTTTGGTTCATTATTTAATATATAATTAATGTCATATTTTTTTAAAATAGCATAAATTTTTCATCCTTAACATCATCCTAATATGAGGCCATGCTTACAACATTATATCAAGGTCATAGATTAGATGGGTAATTAGTTAGATCATAAAGTTATAACATAGTTATCTTGCCAACAAGCAAAAGTACAACACCAAAATTGAACAGGTCTTCTCTATCCTTATGACATTCTATAAAATCCACAATTGGCAAATAGGTGCTTCCCTAACTTTTCTTGTCCTCTACATAGCACACATCAACTTGGCTCCTAGAAAACCTTCTACCACAGTCTATCATCTATTGCAAGTTAGAACTATCTTACATGAGAAGATTCATAAATAAACTCTTACTTTTAGGATAATCAACACTATTCAAATCTTCCATCTAGCTCAATCAAGGCAACATGATAGTATGAACATTTTGGAACTTTTGGTTTGAAGGCTTCTTTATGGTAATTTCAAAAGCATTGATGCAGGATTAGCAGCCATAGATGTTTGCAAGGGTTTAGGTGGACTATTGCATTTGAAGAAAGACCTTTTTAAGGCTTATGCTTGGAACCACTTAGATTAACATTTTTCTATAAGTTCATAGCCCTTGTTGCATGTCATTGTTAAGGTTGTGGTGGAAGTTCCCCTTGCATAGGTGGTGTAGGTAGCAAGGAGGTAGTATTAATGGATGAATGGCAAGTTAATAGATAAAGAGAAGGATAAGTGAAAGGAGACTTAGTTCATGGAGTGGATGTTCTATGATATTCTAGGGGATAGTAGCAATGAAAAAAGGAAGACTTATCAAGCCACAAGGCAATACAAGTTGCTAGAAATAATATCCACCTGGGTTTAGCCACCAATAAGGATATCACTATCGTAGTGGTGGTATCCCCCACAAGTGTGGGTTTTGCCATTGCTAATAATATTATTAAGGTTGAGATGATGCTTCACTTGGATAATACTATACTAAGTGAAACTACTACCAATAATTACCTTGTGGATAAGGTAATATCCTGGGTGATTGTTTTCTTTTTTAATTTTGAATTTAAAGTGCACACCCCAGATTCTTGTAGATGTGACACTACAGGATAACATCCTTTAGGATGTTCATATTGACAAATTTTACATTCTTTATCATCTATTGTAGAATTTGCAACCTCATCTACCACTACAGCCTTATCTTTCTACTGATAATAATTCATGCATGTATTTTTTTCTCCTTCTTCTATCTCTATCTCTATTCCCTTGCTTCATTTTCTCTTCCATAATCTTGAGAGCTGTTTGAAACTTCTCATCCAAGGAGTCCTACATTTTTTCCACCTTAGCCAATATTTTTGTAACAGATTTCTAAATGGATATGATTTTTCTTTACACCACTTTATCTAGAATGTGGCCTACTCTAAATCACAAAAATATACCTCCCTTTTGTGAATAGATGGATCCCTATTATATTCCTCTATAGTTTCTCATTTTTAAGCTCCTTTTCTTCCTTTTCCACTTAAGAAATAACCATTTTGATCTAATGGACTCTTATTTTTTAAAATCTCCCTTGGCCATAAACCCAAAGACATTTTCTAGTTTTTTTTAAGCCCATTTAATATGTGAAGAAGTTGTTCCCTTTGAGAAAATACATGGCCTAGGCATTGGTGTAAGGGAGAGTAATACCTATGCAAGGCTACATCTAAAAATTTATTATTGCCTTTTTTTCATTCTTGGATTTGTTTTCTCAGGCTGGATACTCTAGAGTATATTTGGTACTTATTAGTGAACAACACCAACATTATATTCCATTTGTGAATAAATTCTGACTCCAATGACCAATACCAACTTTTAGCTTCTTTGATGAGTATACTGGGGGAGAGTTTGAATGTCTACCACTCATTTTCAATGTTCTACAAGGCATAGGCATTATCGAAAGTGAGTAAATGATGGTCTAGATTAGCATTATATCCTCCTTCAAATTTAGGGATATTATTCATGTCAAGCTATTTAATTCTGCTATCCCTTTGATGCCTAGTGGGAATTCAAATTGCTTCTGAAATATTAATCATGTTCCTTAGATAAAGTAATGATTTATCATAGTCATTATGTTCATGATGGCCCCTATCATGATCATGTCTCCTATGATATGACCTACTTTACCATCATTCCTAATGATGCTTCTCTTCCTTTTGTAATTGACTATGCTCTCTTTTTCCATCACTATGATGGGATTTTTGGTCATCTTCATCTTGGTCTCGATTATTCATGCTTCAGTCTTGGTCATGGTTCCTCTTATCAGAGTTTGATGAGGAGGAGGATGGTGAAGGTGGAGGGCTAGGAGACTGGTGCCTACTAGTACTTCTTCTCTGGATCTTTTATTGTTATTTTATCTTATCTTTTTCTTTTTCTTATCATGAACAACTAGGATAACTTTTCCTTAAAGTTTTTCTAGTTTTGAAATTGGTCCTTTTCTCACCTTGGTTATTTACCAAGGTTTATTGTAACCATTGGTGAAGTGTGTCTTCCTCACCAAAAGTAGAAGAATCTTAGTGTTAAGATTACCCTAAGAGAAATTCAGGGCTCTTCTTTTGTGACTGCAAAAATAATGGTGTTGGAACCTTCTTGTCCTTGAAGGCTTCATAGTATCCTTCATATGTCAATATTTTCTAAGTTGGAAATTTGTTTGTTAATAATCTCTGAAGGTATGTTTTGTTATCTCATACTCTAGGCTTGATGATTCAATCCCTGGCTTCATGAGATTTTTCATGGCCATTATGAGAATAGACCAATTGGGGAGGGAGGGGGGGGGGGGTGGTGGTATTCCTCCAATGTAGCTATTCATCCTAATGGAGAATGAAAGTGAAATCTAGATAGCTAGGCATTGACAACTTTTAGCTATTGAGGTTTTTCACTAGTAGTCCTTTTGGATCTATCATGTTATTGATTAGAATCATCGACAGGTGATGGTAAATCATTCCTACAAGAAGAAGCTATGTTAGTTGTTTTGATAAAGTGTTCATTGATAGAATAGTATTATTATTTTTTCTAAAAGATTATGTGTTACATTTTCCTTACAACAACTTTGTATAAATTCACTGTCTACTACTACTTAGCACATTTAGGTAAACTAAGTTTCTCGTAATGGTACTAATGATGAGAAGCAGGTATTTCCTATGCCTAACAATATGAATCACTAGCGTGTATGCATGATCTAGTAGAATTTCATAGACTTTGTTTACCTAAGTTGTCGATATATATAGCTGGTGAATTATGTAGTCATTAGTCACTGTCTTCCCAATTAATGCTTATGTTATTTTATGCATATGGTCAAGTATGGTTGAGGTATAAGATATGTATTTTTATAGTTTTTTATTATTTTCTTTTCTTAGTAAATGATTAAGTAAATGAAGATTGAATATTTAAATTAACTAGTCAATTAACTACTTAATTAACTAACTAGCCTAACGTAGAGTATTCGTTCCCACTTTTTGTATACATCTTAAATGTATATTAATGCTACTGGGTTATCAAGTGTATACTACTAGGCATACCAAGTACTCAATACTAGGATTACCAAACATTAATATATTCTACTTGAAGTGATTGTATTTACATTGCTTACAAATGATAATATTAATTACTTAATAACAAGAAAGTAAATTGCATGTAAAGTAAATTACTAAAGAGTAGAGTTATGCTAGTTTGAATGTTGCAATGGATAGAAAAAATCTAAATTTTATTTCTACTCATGCAAATGTGTCTAGGTACAAATGTATTTGAATAAAATTTTGTATAATCATTTCAATCCATGTGGTGAGTGCTCAAAGGAAATATTCTAGCTTCTAAGGGAATTAACTGCAAGAGTTTAGCTAAAGGAATGACCAGATGGTGTCATAAATGTGATGGATGTGCACATTTATATAAGAAATTTGTATTTCATTGTTGACATACTTGTGTCAATGCATCCTAAGATAAGTCAATGGGGCTGCCTCAAGGGGCATGCATTGACACAACCATCTTATTTGATGTTTCATAACTCAACATCTAAAAAATAAGTCTATAAAGACATGATGTATTGTAGCATAGGGTTATTTAGTTATAGTTTTATATCCCTGATTTGAAAAGGGCCTCAATGTAAAAGACATGATTTTTTTAGCATGCTTTTCTACATAATCAATGATGGAGGCAATTTAATTTAAAATACTATATAGATAAGGATTATACCACTTTAAGCCTTGTGAAAAAAAATATAATATTGATGTAGGAACACCTAGTCTAATCCCTTTTTTCTCCCTATAGGTGATTTTCTAGGTTTTTAGATGCTATGAAGATGTCCTAAAAGTCCAAGGAACATCTTGGCCTAGAGTTGACCTTTCATAGGATACGTTTAGAAAGTGAAGGAGACATTTGGGAAGATGAGGAGACATCTCTTCTAGAATTGGGATGACTCAAGTGAGGCATCTTTGTCCAAGAGAAGACATTCCACCTACACTAGAGACATCTCCCAAGTTGATGAGATGTCTCTCTTGCATGCTAGAGATGATAATTAGACATCTTGGTAAAGCCTGGAAATGACCCTTACAATTAGGTAAACTTTCAAATTGGCAGTTTCAAGTTTGAAAAAAATCAAGATAAGACAAGAAAAGATAAAAATAACTAAGAATATTTAGGTTAAGCTTGGGGAAAGATTTCTAGGATACTTATCTTGTATTTTTAATCAATATTATTATTGCTTCATGTTTTAGTTATGAGATAAAAGGAGATACGATGAGAGTTAATGAGATATTATCATAAAAACATATTATGAAAGTGCATGAGTGTGTATGTAGCTCTATGATCAATTATATATGTGTTTGGCCTTGTGCCTTTTATGTGCATTATATATTTTGATCTTAGTCCTATGTTGTGGGAGAGATCTCATTTAGTTATGCCTTGCATCGAGGACAATTGATGTGTGGTCCTAGAGCCTTATGCTTTGTAATATTATTGAGTGTTTAATGATTTGATTGTGCTATTGTGGAATGTGAAACCTTTGATTTGTAATCTTCTTTACATTAATTGAAGATAGCTTAATTTTTTAGTTTCTAGCATATTGAATTATCTTTCATAATTTCTAGATTTATGGGATTGAAGGATTTAAAATAAATGAAATGACCTTGCTCTAATGTAATTAGTATTAGAAATTAGGTTTATTGTTGCTTGGAATTTTGTTGTAGATTTTTTGTTCATTTTAGATGTCACCTAAGAAGAAATAGGCTCAAGCCTTAAATAAAGACATGGAAAGCATGAAATCTACCTCTCAATTAATGGTTACTTGATTAGATGAGATTAGTGTTAAGCTAGATAGGAATGCAAGTTCCAATTATAATCAGACTCACAAAGATGATGAGCATTTATATTTGAGTGGTGGCAAAGAATTTTTTCAACCTCATGGAGGGGGAGCAGATGACGAGGAAAGACATTCCAACTATGGGAGTGTTGGAACCCATTATCCAAGGATTCCTATGGAAGGAAATCCATTTTCTCATATCATAGTTTTAAGGGCTCCATCCCCAACATCTACTTCTTCTTATGGTAAGCTTGATGATGAGAATAAAGCAAGACTTGCTAGAACATTCAGAAATGTTATCATACTTTCATAGGTAGAACTGACTTTCAATGATGTAGATGGAACTAATGCTTTTTCAAGTTCTCTAAAGATACTTGACAAACATTTTGAGTTGAAAAAGATACCAAATTAATTAAGGGTGCCTATTGCTAAATCTAGATTAGAAGGTATGGCTTCTACTTGGTAGTAGAAATAGTTTCAAAGTTATGAAAGGAAAATTGGTCAACCTATTAGAGATTGGAATTTGATGAAATACAGGTTGAGGAGAAAATTTGAATAGTCTCATTAGAGAGAAGAGAGAATCATGAAGTTGAAATTCCTAAGGAAGGTGACAAAGATGTTAAGGAGTTTTACATTGAATTTCATGAACTATTCCATCAAGCTAAGGTAAATTGTGAGAAGTATGAATAGACTTTAATCTTTCTAAAAGGTCTTAAAATTGCATATCAATAGGAGCTATCATTTTATAAGCCATAAAGTCTTGATGAAGCTTATGATTTAACACTCAAGATGTAGAAGAAACTCAATGGATTTAGGAATAGAAGCAAACAAACTTCAAAGGTGAAACACCACAAAATTCTGAACTTAGCACTTCTCCAACAAGAATCGAGCTAAGTCATGATGCTCCTTAGCATGATTGAAGCTTGAGGACCTCACAGATAGCTTTAAATTGAGTCAAAATGAGCAAGAAATGGTTCCTTCAGATCCACAAAAGACTAAAGTGACATCTGGCATCAAACCTGACAAATTTTGAGCTCAAAATACTTGGTTTTCACTAAGTATGCATCATGTATGCTCGCCTATACATGCCCAGCGTATGGCCCAGCGTGCAGTGACTTTTGAGCCTCAAAAACTCATCAAAATAGGCCATAATCGAAGGTGTAGACTCCCCATGACCTTCCCTAAGGTCCCAGGTAGGTCTCAGGCTCCTAAAAATCAAATTTTGGGCACCAAATGGGTCATTTCCTGCCTACACGTTGGTTCACACGCCCATCGTATGACTTCAAAGGTGACCCAAAATAGGCACTTCAGAGCAAGATTTTCACAAGGCATAGACTCTCAGAGATAGGGAAATTATTAGGAATCATCATGGGATTAAGAAAATAAAGTTTTGGCCTTGAAATCATGCACTTTTAAGTTCACACGCTGCGCATGTACATCCTGCACGCCCAGCATGTACGCCCAGCGTGTACGCCCAACGTGTGGCACCAAGGACAAGGTCAAACAGGCACTCTTAGGCAATTTTTTGGCATGGGGTTAACCATAAACATATGGGCATATAGTCTACATCATAATAGGCTTTGAAAACTTCCATTTTGGGCATCAAAAGTATCATCTTTGTCCTCACATGCTGGCATATACGCCCAACGTATAGCCAGCATGCACCCCAGAGATGAACCCAAAACTCCATCGAAACGAAGTAAAAATCAGCTCCTAGATGACCGAGAGGATCATCAAGACTTAGGGATTAGTTTACATACCCCAGAGTACCAGATATAATTCCTAAATTGTAGTTTCCATGCTCACACGCTGGCATGTATGCCCAGCGTATACGCCCAACGTGTGGCTAGCATGCTCAACTTCAGGCCTCTCAAAACCCTGCCAAATCAAGACCAAATGAGCCCAAATTTGACAAGAAGCATTCTCAAAACATTAATCATCTAGATCCATGGTCAAAACTAGCTTTAGACATCAAAATATAGGTCAACATATTTCCTGTCTGACCACCTGCTGTCTAGCGTATGGAGCATATATGCCTAGCGTATGAGGGTACCGAAACATGCCAGACACCCAAACTCACACGCTGGAAGCTCTATGGACATGCCAGGACACCCCAGAGCTTAGAATGAAATTCTAAAGCCATAAATAGGATGCCAAAGCTTAGATCTACAGGCTAGAACCATGAAATCTATTGTACAACTATCATTCATTCATTTTTTGTGGGCATGAAAGTTCACACGTTGAGGGTCTGCATGCCCAATGTGTGAGCTGGACAGTGTTCACGCTATACACTTGTAACACCCCACCTATCACTAGATCCATAAATTTCACCTCCCATACCCAATCGGCCCACTCTAGATCTGAATTCCACGCTTTAAGATCATATAAAAACCCCAAATTTTGACTAAATCAAGGTTCGATTTGGTGGGTTCGGTTCGGTCGATTCGAAAGAAGGTTCAAAAAGTTGGTCATTTTTACACATAAAGCACAAGAGCATAGATCTCACACACTGGGCATACGTCCTACACGTTGAGCATACAGCATTCACGCTGTGCTTGCAGAAATTCCCAATAGTTGTCATCACCCATCCTCATCAACCGAGGCTATACATCCACCTTGTGTAGATCCACAACTGCGTACAGACCCGTGCTTTGTACACACTCTTTTTTCAATACATTTGATACATTTGGCCAACTTTCATTATAGTTTACATCATTTTCTATGTTTCTGCATGTTTACATTTTCTGTACGTTTCATACTAGTTTACATTTAGTTGCAATTTACGTATAACCCAATGTGTTGTAGCGGCAAACGTTGGGGAAGTCCTTGTTTGATCCGCGTGCAAACCATCCAAGGCACTCTGCCTTCATCTATTTCTAGCTTGCCCTCAAGTGGAGGTAGGGTCTGCTATGCTTATCTATGAATCTTTTGGTGCCCGTAATGTTCTAGCCCGACATCAACAATTTCAGATGGTACAGTTTCTAGCGTTAGAAGGAGGTCCCTTCTTCATCATTTCTCAAATCTACGTCAATCTAGGCCCGATCTCTTTAGATCTGCTACACCACCTTGTAGATCTGCTCCTCACAGTTTTGGATCTACTCTCGATTCGATTAGATCTACCTTCATTAGCTCTAGATCTGAGTTTTTCTTATCCAAATTTGCACCCTCTTCAGCCAGATCTGCACGCTGTACTAGGTACACATTGTGACTTAGCCTTTCCCTTTGCAAAATTTTCATTTTTCTGGGATATACGCTATCTTATTATTTCATTTTCATCTTAAAACACTTAGTTCTTCTTACCTATAAGGTTGCATGCTATACTGCACCCTTGGTATACACTGACCACTTACTCTGCATGTTGTAGACCCTGTCTACATGCTGCCTTATTTTCCTGCACGCTGTAGACCCTGTCTACACGCTGCCTTATTTTCCTGCATGCTATAGACCCCATCTACACGTTGCCTTGTTTTCCTGCATGCTGTAGACCCTATCTACATGCTTCCACCATTTTCAGCACACTGACCGCTCTATTTGTACGTTGACTATTGCAGTCTGTACGCTGTAAACCTAGTTCACATGCTGTGACTAGTTCCTATACGCTGACAACAGTGCTTGTACACTGTGAGAGTGGTCTGTACACTGTGACTAGTGTTCACACACTATGTATAACCCTCACACGCTGAGCATACAGGGTTATACACTGAGTATGCTGTTCATAATTTCATACTTACCCAAATTTTCTTCTGTTTACGTTGTACATGCTGATAACACTTAGAAAATTTTCTCTTGGTTACGCTGTGTACACTAGACACCTACAAAAATTTTCAATGTTCACATGCTGCCAGCTTGACACGCTGGATACTTAGGAGAACTTTATACTTAGCTTTCACATATTGATAGTTTTCATGGACAGTTAGTCACGTTGCACACGTTGCAGTCCAGTTACGTTGCACACTTAGCCCGAAACACACTCGACACTTGTTAGCCAGCCCGTACGCAACCCCATCACATATCACCATGGAGTCATCTCAGACCTCTAATGCATACACCTTTGTAATCCTCACACAGGAATAATACAACTTTATCTGTGTGAAGATTCAGGCCAACCTTCCTCTTGACACCACAGAACAGGAGGCAAAACAAAACTTTAAGCGCATATATGTGAGAGGTCATGAATTCGTCCCCTCTATATATGACATCATCCCCCTTTCTGAGCCTCACCGCCAACTCATCTCTCAGCTCCTTCTAACAAGGAGGCAAAACTCATGGCAACCCACTGAGAAGCCCCAAAATCAACATGAAGTAGATGACTTTGACACACAATCTGAACCTAAGGATTCATATCACACCCTCAGTCCCCATGCCTACGTGAACCCATCATTGCACCCTTGCATGGGACAGATGGCCCCTCACCAAGTGTCAACGAGCACACAAGCACTGGTGTCCTGACATGGACTACTCACATCCACATCCACCCAGTACATGCCGCTAGTGCAAACGCATGGGGCTAATTTTGTTACATTAGCCCCACACATTTAGGGTGTCACCCCATAGTTAGTGGCTAGACAAGGAACCACACCCCTTGTTCAACAACCCACTTACTTCAGCACGTCACACCTTGCAATCTCAACTCTGAATGTTGCTCCATAGCAGCAATTGACGACACAATCTCCCTAACCAACTAATCTGCCTACCGCTCAAGAGTGGGCAGAAGCAAAAAAATGGATGTAAGCGTTAGCTGAAGAGGTAAAGCACCTCAAAACGACAAACATTGAACAAGTTAAGGTACTGGACTTCTACCAAGATGATCCAATTAGCTCTTCAGTGCCACCGTTAGCTTTACCCAAGGGAATCACACTCCCATAGTTAACCAAGTACAATGGCAAGGGAGACCCAAACGCTCACTTGGTAACATTCCGATCAGAGACTCTATTGCTTCAAGCTTGGCCCCATGCAATCTTACGTGTGTTCGCTATGTCCTTAATGGGTGTAGCCTTAGATTGGTACCGAGCGTTACCTCGTAACTCCATATCCTCTTTGGAGCATCTGTTACACTAGTTCGTTACCATGTTTAAGTACAACCTAAAGCCTAAAGCAACACTAGATACTCTGATACAGGTGAAACAAGCACCACTTGAGCCTATGTAGAAGTTCATCCAACGATGGAGTGTAGTCCTTAACGAACTTCATGAGCCCATCCCTGAAACGTATTTACTTACAATTCTGAAGGGAGCTGTGAATGACTTCATTAAGTCAAAACTATACTACCTAAGCACTCAAACGTTGAGCCAAGCTTTCATGTAGATCAAGAACATTGAACAAGCTGCACAAGCCAGCAATGATCCCGCCTATGTGGCTTACAAGAACCAACATGTTGCCAAACAACAGACAACAATGGAAACTATAGCTACAAGCAAAAAAACAACAAACACCAATACCAACCCACCTACAACAACAAGTGCCATCCCAAGGCCCAAATTTCAGCAGAAGGATCGCTCTAAGTACACACCGCTACCTGCGCAACCTTCTGAACTACTAGAGAAACTTCTTAAAGCTAGGCAAATCCAATACAAACACGTAGCGGAGAATGCTAGCCACCGACATGACAGGTATTGCGAACTACTAAGGAACCCCACCTTAGCAGCATCAAACAAGCCCCTGGTTCCACGACATTTCAAGTTAGACCAATTCTGTCACTACCACTAGATGTCTGATCACAACATTGACACCTACCGTGCATTACAGGATGATCTACAAGCAATGATAGAGTGGGGCCAACTCAACGTCAACACCGTAAATCAACCTAGCATAGATGATGCCTCCTATGTCATAAACTCCATTGGCATAGATAGTAAGCCTAAACCTATGCGCCAACCTTTTGTGATCCATGTGCCTCCCAGCAAGGCAACAATCCCCTCCGCCTCCACAAGCAAGGGGCCTCCCATCGTCATCAAGGTGCCACCTAGAGCACCAACGACACCTTTTGTGGTCAAGGTACCACCACCTCACACGTCTACTAAGACGTTAAACTAGCAAGACTCAATGCAATCCCGAGCACCGAAGACACCCTTTGTGGACAAAGTACCACCACAATCATCCGCTAAGACGTTAAACTAGCATGATGCACCAACGACAACAGCAAAGAAACCTTTCGTTATCAAGGTGCCACAACAAGCTAGTCAAACAACAATGACACCTCCTAAACTACCATTTTTCGTAAAGGTGCCACCACACTATGGCCCCTTACCTACCCATAGCCCAAATGTAGGCAACACAGGTAAGCAAACCAAATGGCAACAAAAGAGGATGAACGAACAACAAATAACACCCATAGCCCAAACAAAGGCCACACCTAGTATACAACAACTGAACATTGGGGGCCCTGCACCTAATCCCAAACAAACCAGGCCCAAGCCCTCAACCCATACAGAGGCAACCAACACAATGGCAAACAACATGGACTTTGTAGCTACACTAGCCTAAGCGAAACAAATGCTCAAACAAAAGAACACAACCATGAGCTTGTACGACCTAGTCATGACATCATCGGCTCATCGCGAAGCCTTAGTCCAAATGTTAGCATCCATTCCTATTATAGAGGGCATCCCTACTAAGATGGAATCGATTTATGCAATGATTTCACAACACACATCACAAGGATTGGGTTCAAACATCTTAGCCTTTCGTGATGATACAGTTAAAATCAACCCCAAACAAGGGGAGGTCACAACAACTCCATTGTCGATTAGTGTATGTGTTGGGCAATGTACCATTCGTAGAATGCACGTTGATGATGGTGCGGCAACAAACATAGTTCTATACTCCATCATTGACAAACTAGGCATGGTAGATGAGATCACGCCAATGAAAACCACATGTTTAAAATCCTTCAACGGATCATGTATCATAGTTAAGGGCACAATCAACTTAGCCTTTGTGGCAGGAGAATAATTTTCCACTAGCACAGAATTCACTGTCATCGAAGAGATGCCTAGTTTCAACATCATTCTTGGGAGATCTTGGTTAGCACAACAACGAGTCGTTTCCTCACTGATACATCAAGAAATCCACCTTCCATACGAAGGTGGACAAGTCATTATACATGGCAACAACACTCCCTTTCAAGCTGACCACAACATAGACATGTAACAGGTCTTGAAAGAGGAGCCTCTTGATGCAACACACATGGCAACAAATTCAACACCTAGAGCTAAAATGCCTAGACAAGTGGCAACCAACACAGTATTTTGAGCTAAAATGCCCGAACGAGTGGCGAAAACCATAAGCCTCCTAGTAGAGCCTTCGCCTAAAACGCTTCCAAAACCACATCCGATTAAGAGACAACCACATGATCAAAGCACCCCTCTTACCAAAAAAAAGCCGAATCTCTGCATAATTTTCACATTATTTTGCAGTGCATATGTCACGTTCATTTATATTGTACTAGCCTACATGTTCTCTCATGGCCCGAAAAGGCCTTTAACTACCACCATTTCACATTATTTTCTATTTATTGGTGCATTTCAGTTCATGTTTTTTGTAGTTGCTATTTAACATTGTTTTCTCTAGTTAGAGGATCATACAGACTCACACGCATGTGTCCACCACTCGTCTTGGCATCATGATGGTAAATTGATACCACAAATTCGTCCTGGCATCATGATGGTAAACTGATACCACAGATTCGTCCTGGCATTATGACGATAAATTGATACCACAATTTGTCCACAATGATAATAAACTAGTATCTGTCCAGTACAACATTAAACTACCATAGTTTTGTTTGCCAGAGTTCGCTAAGACTATAAACTAGCAGCTTCATCTCTAGCCTCCCAATCTGTAGCTGTATTCAAACTTTATCAGAGCCGCTGCTTCACTCATCATCAGCTGATCCTAACAACATTGCTATCATTCATATTTAGTGCCTGAAATCTTATCTGGTACCTTTGTTTCATTAGTTTCTATTCAAGTATAAGCTTACTCACTCACTCGTGGTTTTCTTGTCTTCTTGGAGTTGTGTTTGCAGGATGACACTCAAAGGTGTTCATACAAGAATGCACTTTGTCACAACAGCAAGGTACCACATTGTTCCTAACACATGTAACAAGGTTAATCAAGCCATTCACTAGTACATTCCCATTTCCCATTACATTTCCCATCTATTCCTCAACATACTCTACTCAGTTACACCCCTGACACACCTAGTGCACCCTGAAACATTGAGCACGCCATTGCACACTGAAACACTTTTAAGCAGTTGCAACACACAACATGGCACTTGAGCATGAGTACAAGATCAAAACAATGCTCTTTACAAAAATATATATATAAAGAAATAAAAAAGAAACAAAATAAAAATAAAAAGAAACAATAAGGAACGAAAGAAAAAGAAAAAGCAAAAACAATAAAAGAGCAAAGAGCAAAGAGCAAAAAAGCCAAAAAGAAACACAAGACCCTTGGCACTTCCCATACAAGCCCCAGGCAGGAAGGCAGTTGTCTTGGAAGCAAGTACTCATGTCTCAAATGCTCAAGGAACATCTCATTGCATGGCTTTGGCTCTCTGCCAATAGGTTTCCTTTAACACTAAACAGAGACCTTGTTCCTCCAAAGAACGCAACACATCATCATGTGGATTTGGTTGTGCCAACAAGTCCTCTTAAACACTAAACAAGAGTCTTGTTCTGCCAAAGGACACACACCTCATGTCTTGGTTCCAAGTCTGCTGGAAAATGGCTATCGACAAGGATCAACATTATCCATATACACACCAGAGCATCCCCTTCACCATGCACAACCCCTTGATCAGTTTCCAATCCCCACACTTTCCATTTCCCTATCCAGTTACAATCTTCATTTCCCCAATCCCATGTAATACTGAACATGGTGTGATGACATCTGGCCAAGTGCCAAAGGAAAATATTTCTACTAAGTTACTTGTGGTGTTTTGTACTTCTTTGTCGACACTTCTCGGGTTGATTCCTCCAAGCGTCAACAAAGAGGGGCCAATGAAACACCACAAAATTCTAAACTTAGCACTTCTCCAACAAGAATCGAGCTAAGTCATGATGCTCCTCAGCATGACTGAAGCTTGAGGACCTTCCAAACAACTTCAAATAAAGTCAAATTGAGCAAGAAATGGTTCCTTGGGATCCATAGAAGACTACGGTGACATTTGGCATCAAACCTGGTAAATTTTGAGCTCAAAATACTTGGTTTTCACTAAGTATGCATCTTGTACGCTGGCCTATACATGCCCAGCGTATGGCCCAGCGTGCAGCAACTTTTGAGCCTCAAAAACTCATCAAAATAGGCAAAAATCAAAGGTATAGACTCCCCATGACCTTCCCTAAGGTCCTAGGTAGGTCTCAAGCTCCTAACAATCAAATTTTGGGCACCAAATGGGTCATTTCCTGCCTACATGCTGGCTCACACGCCTAGCATGTACGCCCAACGTATGACTTCAAAGGTGACCCAAAATAGGCACATCAGAGCAATATTTTCACAAGGCATTGACTCCCAAAGATAGGAAAATTGTTAGGCATCATCATGGGTTCAAGAAAATCAATTTTTGGCCTTGAAATCATGCACTTTTAAGTTCACACACTGAGCATGTACATCCTGCACGCCCAATGTGTANCAGCGTACAGCTAGCATGCACCCCATAGATGAACCCAAAACTCCATCGAAACAAAATTGAAATCAACTCCCAAATGACCTAGAGGAGCACCAAGACTTATGTATTAGTGTACATACCCCAATGTACTAGATCTGATTCCTAAATTGTAGTTTTCATGCTCACACGCTAGCCTATACGCCCAGCATATACGCCTAGCGTATACGCCCAGCGTGTGGCTAGCATGCTCATCTTTAGGCCTCCCAAAACCCTACCAAATTAAGACCAAATGAGCCAAAATTCGACAAGAAGCATCCTTATGACATTAGGCATCCATATCCATGATCAAAACTAGCTTTAGACATCAAAATATAGGTCAAAATCTTTCCTTTCTAACCACCTATTGTCTAACGTATGGAGCATATACGCCCAGTGTATGAGGGTACCGAAGCATGCCAGATGCCCAAACTCACATGCTGGAAGCTCTATGGACATGCCAGGATACCCTGGAGCTTAGAATGACATGCTAACACTAGAAATAGGATTCTAGAGCTCATATCTACAGGCTAGAACCATGAAATTTGTTGTACAACTATCATTCATTCATTTTTTATAGGCATGAAAGTTCACACACTGAGGGTCTGCACGCCCAACGTGTGAACTGGACAGTGTTCATGCTGTACACTTGTAACACCACACCTATCACTAGATCCATAAATTTTTCCTCCCATAGCTAATCATCCCACTCCAGATCCGAATTCCACGCTCTAAGATCATATAAAAACCCCAATTTTTGACTAAATCAGGGTTCGGTTCGGTGGGTTCCATTTGGTTGATTCGAAAGAAGGTTCGAAAAGTTGGTCATTTTCACACATAGAGCATAGGAGCACAAATCTCACATGTTGGGCATACATCCTGCACACTGAGCATACAGCATTTACGCTGTGCCTACAGAAATTCCCAGTAGTTGTCATCACCCATCCTCATCAATCGAGGCTATACGTCCACCTTGTGTAGATCCATAACTGCGTATAGAACAGTGCTTTGTACACACTCTTTTTTCAATACATTTGATATGTGTGGTCAAATTTCATTACAGTTTACATCGTTTTCTATGTTTATGCACGTTTACATTTTCTGTACATTTTGTACTAGTTTACATTTAGTTGCAGTTTACGTATAACCCAACGTGTTATAGTGATAAACGTTGGGGAAGTCCTTGTTTGATCTGCATGCGGACCATCCAAGGCACTCTACCTTCGTCTGTTTCTAGCTTGCCCTCAAGTAGAGGAAGGGTTGGCTGTGCTTGTCTGTGAATCTTTTGGTGCCTGTAACGTTCCAGTTCGACACCGACGATTTCAGACGGTACAAAAGGAGAAGGACATGGGATCCAAATCTAAGGGATCTAAGTCCAAATGTAAAGAAAAATATGGTAGTCATAACAAGAATATAGAGAAAGGTGATGAGAAGAGCAAAGTCAAGAAGGAAAAAGGTAAGGGAGATAAGATTCAAGACAACAACTCATCAAAGATTCAATGCTTCAAGTGTGGAGAATGGGAACACTAGCAATGAGAATGTTCACATCACAAAGAAACTAAGGGCAAGGATGTGCAAACCATGGAAGTGAAGGAACATCTAGCCAAGCTCTTCAAAGAGGTAATTTTGATATTTCCAAGATTAATAAAGTTTTAAAATTAAATTCTTATGTATTCATGGGAAATATAAACAGAGGAGACCATCATGCTAGAAAATTATTATTTCATATTGGGGCTAGATTTGGTTTGGTAACTAATCCTTATCTTAAACCCTACAAGGTATATTGGTTGTCAACATATTTCTCTCAAGAAGTAAGAGAGTAATGTGTTTTGAAATATAAAATTAGGATTTCTCATGATGTTGTGAAATGTGATGTACTTTCAATTGATTATGCTAATGTAATTCTTGGTAGACCTTGAAATTTTGACAATGATGCTCAATTTGATGGGGCAAGAAATGTATGGAGTGTATCTAGACTTGATGAAATTCATGAGTTAATTCCTATGATAGTTGAATAAGTGAGGTAGCAATCTCACTTAATGCTTTCTTAATCCTTCTAGAAGATAGGGAGTGCATTAAGGAACATAATAAAATTGATTTTAGTTTTGTTTTTATATTAATTGTTGCTTATAATCTTGATGATGTGCAAGTAAAACTTCCAACAAGTGTGCTAGGCTTCAAGAAGCAATTTTCCAAGGTATTCAAGCGAGAATTGGATGGATTTCCATCAATGAGGAATGTACAACATCAAATTAACTTCATCTTTAGTGTTACCATTCAAAATGCAAAAGCATACCAGATGGCATAAAATTAGCAAGCATAATTGCAAAGGTAAGCAAAGGAGTTACTTGCAAGTGGCTTCATGGGAGAATTCATTTCACCTTGTGCAGTTCCAACAATGTTGTGCCAAAGAAGGACACCAATGAATGAAGTGCATTGATTCTAGGATAGTGAACAAAATAAAAATGAGATATACGTTTCCTATTTCAAGGATTGATGATATCCTTGATGTCCTTACCAATGTATAAGTTGTTAGAAAATTTGATTTGAAGAGTGATTACCATCAAATTTGGATCAAGCCTACTGATGAATGAAAGACAACTTTCAAAACACTAAAAGAATTGTTTAAGTAGCTAATAATGTCATTTGGCCTCACAAATACACCTGCTACATTCATGAGGTTGATGCATGATGTACTCAAAGAATTGATTAGTAAGTATTATATTATTTTCTTTAATGATATTTTGGTATATAGCTCTAATAAGAAGGAGGACTTGGATTACTTAACGAAAGTGTGTCTTAAATTAGAAGAGGCATCTTCCATCATCAATGTCAAGAAAAACCATTTCTTCAAGAGGGAGATCACATATTTAGGATATGTGATTTCTAAAAATCAAACTCAAATGGAAGCTATCAAGGTGAGAGCAATTAGAGATTAGTTAACTTCTAAAAATGTTGAGAAGGTAAGATCATTTTTTAGTTTAGCAGGATTTTATTAGAGGTTCATAAAAAATTTTAATGATATTTCTTAGCCTATGTTTTCTATGTTGAACAAGAATAAAGATTCTAGGTGGGGATATGAAACCCAAAGGAGCTTTGACTTGTTGAAAGCAAAAATATCTAATGAATTGGTGCTTGCAATTCTAGATTTTCAAAAGCTTTTTCAAGTGGACTTATCATTAGAGGGATACTTTTACAAGAAGGTAGGCATATTGCTTTCTTTTTAGAAAAGTTGAATAAGTCAAGGTAGAAATGTAGTGTATACAACTAGTTGTATTCTATTCTTTAAGCAATCAAATATTAGAGGCATTACTTATTATCAAAGGAGTTTACTCTGATTATAGACCACAAAGGACTATAGTTTCTCAAATCCAAAAAGAAGTTAAAGTGTTAAACATATGAATTGTGTTGCATAATTACAAGAGTTCAATTTTGTACTTGTTTACTTTGATGACTAATGAGCAGCGAGTAGTCTCTATGTCCAACCATACGAATCACCAATGTTAACTAAGTGATCCAGTCAAATTGTGTAGACTTTAGCTCTCTAAGTACACATTATCTAGGATAGTGAATCTAAGGACACAATTGTTATCTTTCCAATTCCACTTGTGAGGTTCAATGGTATGGTTAAATGTAGCCAAGGCGCTTGATTTGTATAACTTTAATATTTTTCATTTAATTCACCTAACTGTAGAAAATAAAGTAATTAAATGTTAATTAATCTAGTAACTAATTAATTCCTTAGACTAATCCTAACATAAGCATCCATTCCCATCTACCATACACATCCTGTGCATGTTACAATGCTACTGGGTTACTAGGCGTAAACGTTACTCGGATTACCAAGCATTAACATATGCTCAAGGTGGTTGTACTTATGTGCATTGATTACTTACTATTAATTAATTAATTAAATGCATGGACATAAATTGCATGAATAGTAAATGCATTAAGTAAATATTATGCTAAGTCTAAGTGCTACAAGGTTTATCAAGAAAGCTCTTATTTATTGCCTTTCACACTGAGGTGTCTAAGAACATCAATGTTCAAATAAAGATCTGTACACTTCTCAGCTCCTATTGTAGGCACTTAGAAAATATTCTAACTCTAGAAGAGACAAACTGTAAGAGTTTGACTATGCTACTTAATAACAAATTCCATAAATGTAGTAGGTGTGCACATTTATATAGGTAAGGCTAGACACTTCATCAATGCATATGCATCAATGCATCAAATCGTGCATCAACAGATATGTGTTGATGTCATTGCATTGATTGGATTGCATTCACACCATTGCATCAATGTAGTAAAACACTCAATGACTCATCATACCTCTATAACTGAATGAAAATTGGTCCTCGAGTGAATAAAAGGAAGGATCATGTTCTTTATAAAATTTTGGAAACGTATGGGATTATTAACTAACTAACTGATTAACTCAGACTAACTCCACTAATGTTAAGTGCCCAAGTATACAGATTTATAATTTTTATAAAAATTGGTGCTTATGACAAAAAAATTGAATACCATTACAAAAATGACAACAAAACCCATAGGGTAGCTTGAAGACGAGGAGAAAATCAAACAGTCCTAGGCAATGGAGGTTCCTGAGCTACCAAAGGATCTTCTCCTACATCTAGCACATGTGGCTATGGCAGTTGTGGCTATCCTATTGTAGCTACAATTGCTAGGGAAGGATGGAAAGCATCCAATGATGTTTTCATCTTTTCCTTACTTTGAGAATTGTACATGGTCCACATAGCATCACAAATATGGGCCAGTAAAAGAACATCTCATAGACAAGACATTACAGGGAACAACTACTTCACATTGACAAACCAAGTAGCAAATTGTTTGCATTTGATGTCAAACACTTTGACAAAACTCTATAGCTCCTAGTGATCATTCATTCTTTGGGCCAACTTCTCAACTGTGAATCTTTGTTTTGTGAATTTCTCTTTGAGAACATCAAGTTCAACATTGGTCATTTGGAGCTTTTACTTTGTCCCCTTGTGATGATTCAACTTGGCCTCATACAACATGTATGAGCTAGCCACCTACTTCTCTAGCTTAAACCTTGAACTTTCAATAGCCAACATTATCAAGTTTGCATAACAGAGGTTGGCAAGCTTCTTGTACTCCATTATCTATTTGATTTATAGCTCCTTGAGGTAAATTTCTATATTGTTGTATGCATTCAATCCATCAAAGATGGGCTGCCACATATCACCTTCTTGTTGGAGCTGCTAGAGGGCCTCATTGACTTTTTCCTTTGCTAGCTAGATATGCTTTTCACTGACATCCTCTTGAAGGCCAACTTAGTCCCTGTAATGGTTCTTGATCCTTTCAAACTTGAGAACCTCATTTTTCTAAGCAGCGATCTCAATTGTAGATTTTTGGTGTAAGGCACAAATTTCCTTCATTGAGAGATGATAATTTTCTATTGTCAACCTCCTCAAGTCCATGGTTATCTTGATAAGTTGCTCCTACTATTTCTCATATATTCAACCATCTGGTCCTTTTGAAGCTTAACATTACATAGGTGATAGTTGTCCTTGGTCAGAACTACATTCTCCTTATGAATCTTTGATAAGTCCTTTTTAGTGTTATAAGCCATTGCTACTACTATGGACTCATCAAATACCATGCTCTCCTTAGCATTCTTGGCTACTTTAAGTTTCTCTTGAAGCTATAGGAAAGTTCCATCTTTGGTTGTAGCTTGGCTACAATTATGGCATTAGCAAGGAGGGTTCATAATTCCACAACTTTAGTAGCCAAGCATTGATTTTTAGTTCTGGTTGCCTCCAATTGGCCATTGGAAATGATGCACTTGCCCTTAGCCTCCAAGAGCACTGACTAGGTTTCACTGATGTCATCTAGATGTGCAAAGACCCCTAGAGTTAGTTTTCTAGTTTCCACTAGTTCTGGTAATTCTTCATGCTAGGATGTGCTGAATCTTCCACTTACTACTCCTATAGACATCTACACATCTTTGAGTACAACAATATCTACCACAGAGGTCATAGGAACATTAAGTGATTCACCCACCTGGTTAGCCATCATCTTAGCCATTATTTCTTTACCTTGGTGGTACATCACCAAGATAGTTGCCCCCTCACCCTCCTATAGGTGCACTGAGAAGGTAGCAACATTTCTAGATATTTTTGGAAATTACTATTATCCTAGAATGGACACCATTACCTCTCAGGCACTAACATTTGAGCACACAAGTGCCTGCATTTGTTGGGTAGAAAACATTGGCACCATGTCCTCCAACCAACTAATGGTATGAGTAACCTCATTTAAGTAACTTAAGGCTAGTCAATAGATAGAGGGATCATCACTCAATCTTGCTTGCTGCTATTGTAGGAGTTGCTCATGGAGTTTATGCATGTGCTGCATGGTAGCACAAGCCTTTAGTGTTGTTTCATGAGTGGATGATGGTGGTGGTTACTCCTATTCTTGCATCTTGGTAGGCATCTTTCCCTTCATCATTTCTACCTAAGAGGTAGCATAAGCATGTTGAAGGATGTCATTTGAATAGTGGGTTATTCCTCCCCTCTTGCATAATTTTTGAATCAAGCATGAAAATGGAAGTGTCTTTCTCCCATGCTCATTTTCCTTGAAGCGCTTCTCTATCTTAAAATAGATTAGCTATGGGAGATTGATTGGAAATTTCTTGCTCAAAGTGATGCATGCATGGCTAGAGAAGGCTATCACCTTATTTGGCCTCACCATTGGATTGAAGTGACAGGCCACACTCTTGAAGTATGCTCATTTTGTTATTGAGAGTGCATCATATTCTTTGTGGTTAACTCCATAGCACTGTAGGATTCACTCCCTTTTTACCTTTGGATCCACTTGCATTGAGATTTCTACCAAGGTTACCTTAGTGTTTGATAACCCAAGGGCCTAAGAGATGGCCTCCACCAAATAGGATACATTACTGTCCTTAATTTTTATTGTGGCATCAAGCTGCTTATTATTCCAGAAGAGATGGGTTTTCCCCATGTATAATTCCCCACTATATGTAAGGGTAGGCCACATGGGAGAAGTATATAATTGAGTTCTAACTTCTTCTAGGGCAAAGTCCAAGAAAGAACAAAAATTCAGTTCTTGAAGAACTGCTCATTGAATCTCCTTAGCCTTGATTTATCTAAGGTAGGCATTAGTCAAAGTAACCTTGAGGTTTGGCCTTGGTCCTAGTGTATCATCTCAATGGGATTGCTCTATTTTATCTTTAGGAATCTATTGAAAAGATTCTACTTTTGGCTCCTCCTGAAGAGGTCCCTTTGCATGCATTTCAGCTACTTATTCTTGGAGTTGTTTAGGTTGTTGGTCCCTTCCCATTTTGGGTCACTTGTTCCTTGGTTGCGATGTTCTTGCCTCTTGTCCATGTTTATCCCTTAGTCTAGGTGTCATCTATAATCACAACATGACCAAGGATTAGCATTTGATCTGTAACTTTGAAACACTTGGATACCTTGTCTCTTTGAATTTTTTACACTTGGCTAAGTTGTGATCATGGTAGATTTGATTATTTTAATATTATTTTTTATTATTTCATTTAAATGGCTACCAGAGTTTCTTGGAAAGGTTTAACTCTCATGAATTAGTGATTTTAATATTATTTTATTAGTTAAACCTTGTGGGAGTTAGAAAAATTTCAAAAAAAATTCATCAAAAACCTTAGGTTTGTGACCTCCACAACATAGGGCTCATCTTTAGTAGTTGTAGGATAGCAAAACGGGGTTATTATATAAGCAAGTTGCAAGAAATGGGCTCTAGAAGGCTTTGGGCTCTTGGAACAGCAAAAACTCCTTGTGCATTTGGAAGAAATATGCAAAAATGACAAAGTGTTTACACATATATATAGAATTTTGATGCTTCATCAATGCAGTGGAGTTGCATCAATGGGATTGCATCAATGCAACTAAGTGCAAAAAATTTGCACATTGAAAAATGAGGGGAAAACAAGGAATTTTTAAATAAAATTAGAGTCTAAAGGAAGCCAAAGAATCCTAGAACATGATGAAATGCTCGAAGAGGGCTAGATAATTCTCAAAAAGGAAATTTTTCTAGGAGAACTTTAATGAAGAAGTGCACAACTGGTTGTAACTAACATGGAGCACAAAAGATTTGAATGTAAAAATGCCTAAGGGATAAGCACATTAACCAACCTAACCAAGGATTATGCATGTGGGTCCTTCCCATAGTAGGCTTATGCCCCTAATGCCCTTGCATGCCCTCAAACCAAGGAGTCTATGGGCCCCATGGATCATTAATGGTTATGGTTAGTTATGGACCAAATCTCCAAAGAAACTATCAAAGAACTTTGACCATATCAAACCAAGGCATTGAAACATCATGAGAAAAGATAATGAGATGAGTTATGGAAAGCATGGGTGGATGAAGTAGAGTGTGGAATGGAGTCTCGTATCATGATCACATGAATTCCCTTGTGGATTTTGTGGTTAATATGACCTGATAACATCCATCCTTAGTTTGAATTAAAGCCAACCAATTCGAATGACTTTGCATTGACACTCTTACACTCATCCACACCCCACTCCCAAGGAATAAGAATATCCCCACAGATCAATTACCATTCTAAAAAGAGAAGAAAAGAGAAGCATGAAGTGAGATGGGCCTTAGTTAGAGGGGATGGTCATGCATGGGTAACATGTCTTTATAGTCCCATAACTAGTTCTTGTAGCCTATTATTTTGTCTAAGGTATGTGCTTTGAATTCTCATTATTTTTTTTTGTGGATTTTTTGGATGGGAACCACATATTGCAAAGACATAGTTTCCTATCATTGGTCAATAGCAGAATGATCAGAAATCCATAAGAACACTCATGCACCCAAGAGTATAGGCAAGTATAAAGATCATCAAATCTCCTTGAAGTCATACCCTTGTCTATCTTTTTAATCCATTCCAAGTTTCAAAACTACCATGATCATAAGTTCATTAAAAGTTTTATTTTAAAAAGGGACCTCATACTTCCAAAATAAGGGAACACCATACAATTGTGCAAATCAGTGGATGATGTGGACTCACTACCTATTATCATGAAAAGAAACCATGTCTTAGTTATCAACATCAAAATTCAAGGATAGAATCTAGACATTCACAATCAAATAACATTGTAGCACAAACCACCATCAATTAGTAGTTGTAGTTGCACCAAGTCCTGGTGGCAATAAAGGAAGAAAAGCATAAAAGAATTCTAAACCAAATAAAGTAAAATATAGAAGAAAGTGTAAAATGTTTATTCAAGAAAGAGAAAATGTATGTAAAACAAAAATTATGAAAAACTAAAAAACTAAAAACTAAGGAGCCACTTTAATTATTTTAGCATGGATGACCGTCTATCCCACAATTGAGTTGGAAGGAGTTTCAAAAAATTAAGCGTGCATATCCATCTGTTAAGGTGTTGTAATCATTGGCTCTCTTAGGTTCTTAGAAAGGTTTTATTTATAGCATGTTAACTAGTAGCTTCTTATTTGGGCATTCAGGTTTGTAAATTAGCATGACCATAGAGGGAAAGATTTCATAGATAATATAAGGTTCCTTCCACCATGTTTGAAACTTAGTTATTTGTGGCACATGTGTGGGGTTCTTGTATAGGGCCTTATCTCCTAGTTTAAATTTCACTTTCCTGATTTTAAGATCATGACATTGTTTATTAAATACCTTATGCACTTTGTTAGATGATAGGGCCACTAGTTGGTTCTCATCTAGCACATTGAGATTCATTCACCTTCTTTTGTGCTAGGCTTACGTCAAGGCAAAGTTCACAAGTCGTTGATAGTGTATGGAGCTTTACTTGGATAGGATGAGTTGGTAGTTTTCTATACATAAGCTCATAGGGAGAGTAGCCAATAGGAAGTTTCCAAGTGGAGCAGTAGGGCTAAAGGGCATCATTGAGTTTATTGCTCCAATCCCTCCTAAATTTACTAACTATTCTTGTTAGTATTTTTGTGATCTCCTTATTTGTAACTTCTACTTGACTATTAGCTTAGGGGTGCCAGGATGTTATTGGTTTATGTTCAACACCCCCCCCCCCCC
>MNCI01002286.1:39334-54967 GCA_015680685.1 Gnetum montanum
ACACTAAATGAGCTTCCAAAAGGTGGTGCCTATAAAATGAGTTCCATTATAAGAAATAAGCACATTTGGCATCCCAAACCTATTTACAACATGCTATTGTACAAATCGAGTAGCCATAGAAGATGTGTAATTAGTGACAGCCACTACTTCTACTTATATGGTGCAATAGTCAATAGCTACTATGATGTATGCCTTTCTGTTAGACATGAGAATGATGGAATCCATGAAATCAATGCCCAAATATTAAAGGACTCTAGTGGTTGGATCCACTATTGAGGTCCCTCCATATGAGCTATCATCCCACCATCACGTTGGTAGTGATCACAAGAGTAAATGAAGTAGTAAGCATCCTAAAAAGTGTTGCCCAATAATACCCTACCATGAGGATTTTAATGGTCATGCATCTCCCAGCATAGTGGCCCCCACAAGGACCCTCATGAGCATCTAGGAGAATGCAAAGCTGATCATCATTAGGTACATACTATCTAACTAGGTCATTGACACACACTTTGTAAAGATGTCTGTTGATTTCCATGAAGTGTTTTTCTTAGTCAAGAAACTTTTGTTTCTTCCTATTATCCCATTCTTGTGGCATCTCCTAAGTGAGAAGGTAGGTAAGAATTTCATTGTACTAGTTACTTTTAGTGGGCACTTATTCAATTATTGCTTCAACAAAGAGGATTTCATTAAGGAACCAATCTAAAAGTGGGCTCTCCTCCTCTTTGTTATCCCTTCTCAAATAAGACAAGTTGTTAACAACCATGTTCTTGGTCCCCTTTCAATCTATCATTGTTAGATTAAATTCCTACAAGATCATTGACAAACATATAACACAGAGGCTTGTCATTGGCTTATTCATTAGTAACTAGATTGCACTATGGTCTATGTATACAAACATCTTGTACCCAAGCACATAGTACCTAAATTTTTTCAAAGCATACATGACTATCATTAGTTCTTTCTATAAGGTGGTGTAGTTTAGTTATGCATCCACGATGCTTCTACTTGCATAGTCAATGTAGTAAGGATGTTTCTGATCATCCAACTGTATGATCACAACTCCCAAGGCATAATTGAAAGCATTCGTCATGCTATGGAAGGATCTAGACCAGTTAGGTGCTCATAGAATTGGAGTTTCCACAAGCTTTTTCTTGAGCTATTGGAATGCATACTCACATTCCTTGGTCTAGATAAATAAAGCATCCTTCTTTGTTAGCTTCATCAATAGTTTGATGATCTTAAAGAAATTCTTAATGAAGCATTGGTAGTAGCCAGTGTGACCAAGGAATGACCTCACATATTTAACTATTTTTGGTTATCTAGTAATTCCTTGGATGATCATTATTTTCTCAAGGGCTACCTTAATCCATCTCTAAGAAATTTTGTGCCCCAAAATAATGTCCTCCTAGATCATTAATTGGTTTTCTACTAGCTGAGCCTAAGGTTTGTCTTCATGCACCTTTTTAGCACTTATTCAAGATAGTCCAGGGCTTGCTCGAATGTAGCCCCATAGGTGGAGAAGTCATCCATGAAGACTTCCACCCTCCTACTTATTTTCTATTGAAAAATGCTTAGGACTAGGGGTTGGAATGTGGTAGGGGCATTACACAAGCCAAACTACATCTTTCTGCATATGAAAGTCCCCTAGGAACTTGTGAAAGTAGTTTTGGGCTAATCCTCTGGTGCGATCTAGATTTGGTTATAGCCACTATAACCATCCACAAAGCTATAATAGCAATTCCTACAAAATGATCCTTAAATTTCACCATGTTTAACAACCTAAAATTGATATAGATCCTCCATTTCCCTCCTTTCTTTGGCATGATCATGAGTGGGCTAACCCACTCACTATTCACAATGGAATAGATGAACCCCACCTTAAGGAGTTTCTTAGTCTCCTCTTTGATGATCTACTTTAGTTTGAGGTTGAACCACTACTACAACTACCTCTTTTGTGTAATGAAGAAATTTGTGTAAATGTGATGTTTTCATATCCTTGGATCAATTCTAGTTAGTTCATGATATGACAAAGGAAAGGTTTTTGGCCATTTGATGACCACATCCAACAGCTTCTTTTTCTACATAGAAGCAAGGTTGACATTAATAATGACTAAGTTTTTATTTTTTAAAAAAGCATATTCCATTCTAGTAGATAGACTTTTTAACTTAAGGGGCTCCTATTTAAAGCTCTTAGGGATTTCCAACTCTCCCCAATTGGTTTCATCACGTTCATTGGAGAGTTGGTGATGAATTTTCTCTATTTTATTCATGCCTTTAATGTAGGCACTTGTTAGAATCTTAGTTTATTCCATGGACAATGTTGAACTACTTTTAGATTTAGCTATCAACCACTAGGTGTCATTCTATTTTGTGGCTGCTACATAAAAGAACCTCTAAATTTCTATGACATCTACACACTACATAAATTTTTTGATTGTTGTACTTTTAACTATCCATAATTTTTGCATGTAGTGGCACCATGTGTCACTACACGTGATGGATTGAATGTGCTTCCTCTCTATTTTTCCAAAGTCATTCTTCATGGAAATCTTCAAGGAGTGGTCTCTGATTTCCAACCATGCATCAATTGTACTTAGCCAAGTCCTTTTTATGATGAATGAAAAGTCCCCCTTGCAATTATCTACTTGGATCACCAAGAAGTCAGCAAGATAAGATCACCCATAGATAGTGGTTATAAAGTCTTCCACCAATCCCAAGGGAATGGTGATGGACTGATTTGCTAACTTAAGATGAATGTTGATATTACAGAGGAAGAAGGAGAAGTAGGATCAATAGCCATAAGTATCTATGAGGGCTTACTAGGACTATTGATTCAAAAAAAGCATCATTTTTTAGGCTTAGTGTCCAAACCACTCAGCTAGGGAGCTAGTTGTAAGTTCACAACCCTTGTAACATTTCTTTACTATGGCCAGGCTAGAATTTCACCCTACATGAATGGAGTAGGTGGTAACTAAGTTGAGGGTGGAGGTACAAGTGCAAATGGATGAGGAGGGTAATATGGAAATGGGGACTTCCCTCTTGGAGATTATGCTTTGTAGTACTCAAGAGGGTAGGAGTGGTGTTGGAAAGAGGTGTGAGAAGAAGAGTCACATAGAGAAATGGGTTGTTGAACATAGTACCCATATAGATCTACCTATCAGTAAGGGTACTATTGCCTTGGTGGTGGCATCCCCCATGACTATGGATGTTGCCACTATTGGTACTATTCATGAGGTTGAGGTGGAACTTCACTCGGATAGTAAGCTTGTTGGTGGAACTACTTGTAGTTGCCTTGAGGATAAGGCAACCTCCTCGATGCTTGTCTTTTTTTCCAATCTAGGATTTAAAGCATACACCTTATATTTTTGCAAGTATGACACAACTGGGCAACATCCCTTAGGATGCTTGTATCAGTAGATGTCACACCCACCATATTCATTTATCTTAGAATCCAAAACCTCTTCAATGGCAACACCTTTGCCCTTATCCCTCTAATGAGCACATTCAGCTTCCTTCTTTGTCCTTCGATCATGATTACTACGTTGTTCTTTGAGCTTGTCTACAATTTTTTAGAGTAGTTTGAAACTTTTTGTTCAAAGAGTCCCTCATTTTTTCTACCTTGCTTGATATTTCAAAAATAGATTTTTGTATCAGTAAGGTCTTGCATTGCACCACTTCATCAAGTGATGCCTCCTCCTCATTGTCACAAAATCGAACCTCCCTTTTACGAATGGAAGGATCCTAGTTGTATTCCTCCACACTTTTCCTTTTCCTTTTGTCATTGGCTCAATCAACCTTTGGATCTGATGTACCCTTAGCCCTAAAATCCTTCCTTGGGCATAGACGTCAAGAGTTCTCCTCATTTTTGTTTAGAACCCATCTATGATATGTCGTAGCTACTCCCTTTGAGAAAATCCATGGCCTCAAAATTAGTGCAACAATGAGTAATATCTACCCATGGTCACATCAAAGGATTCATTTGTTCCTTGATTCCACCCCTAGATCTACTTCCTAGGTTAGACACTCAGAAGTACATTGGATACTTGTCATTGAAGAGTTCAAGCATACTACTCCGTTGTCTAATTAATTCTAGTTCTAAGGACTAGTATTAGCTTTTAGCTTCCTTGATAAGTGTCCTAGGGGTTAGCTTCAATTTCTACCATTTTTTCTCAATGTTTGGAAGGCACATGCATCATGAAAGGCTTGAAGATGGTTTTGTGGATCAGAATTCTATCCCCCTTCAAACTTAGGAATATTGTTCATGTCCAACCATTTAATATAGTTGTCTTTCACATGCCTTGTTGAAATTCTTACAACCTCTACAATATTTAGCATATTTCTAGTGGCAAGTAAAGGCTCATCATAGTTATGGTCCCTATGATGACCATGATGCCTATGATATCCCTTGTTATCCCTTTCTTCTCTATGGTGGGCCTTCCTTGATTGCCTGTGCCCTTAGCCTTTAGTTCTAGTGTAATCTACGATCATCTCTATCCTACCAGTCACCTCCATCATGGTCTCTCCCTTTGTAGGTTTAGTTAGAGTTGGAGAAGAAAGATGATAAGAATAACAAAGATGAAGAGGGAGGAGAGCCAGTACCAACATAGTGCATACTACTTCCTCTTCTTTGTTCCCTACCATGATTACAATGTTTGTTGTTATTGTGGTGGTTATCAATGTTCCTACTTTGAGACCCTCCTTTGGAGGTCCCATGGTCATGGGAATCATTCTTTCTAGAACCAAGGTTGTTTACAGTTGACTATAAATTTTGGTTAAGGGTCCCTTAATCAAAGAAAAGGAGAGAAGAGTCTATGTATTGAGAATCCCCCAAGAAGAATCCTCTTCTTCTTTTTGGCCTAGAGGAATAAGGGGTTTGTGAACTACTTACCTTTTAATGCCTCATAGTGAGCCTCCATCTACCAATCTTTCTTTCTTTGTGCATCTATGGGATGATAATTTTGGTAGTCATGATCTTGCATAGTGTACTTAGCATTGAGCCCTTGGATGTCCAATCTCATGAGTTTGTGGAGAAACATCATAGGAACTACATGATTGGGTGACAACACAATGTTGTCCTTCATGTCCCTCCACTGTAGTTGTTCATCCTAGTGTAA
Source organism: Gnetum montanum (assembly GCA_015680685.1). Classification (NCBI taxonomy): domain Eukaryota; kingdom Viridiplantae; phylum Streptophyta; class Gnetopsida; order Gnetales; family Gnetaceae; genus Gnetum; species Gnetum montanum. The sequence goes on from MNCI01002286.1 coordinate 44,449, forward strand.
GATGAAGGTGAAATCTAGAACATATTCATCTAGATGAGTATAGATCACTTTTCATTGTTGGGGCATAGGTTGTTTCAAGCCTTCTTGCCTTTGATTGGAATTGTTCTCAAACTGGCAAAGAATCTTACCTATGAGAAGAAGCCATGTTAGTTCTAAAGAAAAATAGTGTTCTTGTGTTATTATTATTATTCTCAATGATTTTGACTTTAAGGTTTTTTACAATGTCGTTGGATAATTTCACTAACTTTTAGGTAATGCACATAGCTAACTAAAGTCCCTAGCAACAACACCAATGATGAGCAGTGAGTAGTCCCTATGCCTAATCATACAAATCATCAACATTCACTAAGAGATCCAATCAAATTCCATAGACTTTAGCTCTCTAAGTATACATTATCTAGGATAGTGAATCTAAGGACGTGATCATTATCTTCCCAATTCCACTTGTGAGGTTCAATGGTATTGTAAGTGTAACTAAGGCACATGATTTGTATAACTTTTATATTTTACATTTAATTTGCCTAAGTGTAGAAAATAAAGTAATTAAATACTAATTAATCTAGTAACTAATTAATTCCTTAGACTAATCCTAACATAAGCATCCATTTCCATCTATCATACACATCCTAAACATGTTGCAATGCTATTAGGTACCAAGCGTAAACACTACTAGGATTACCAAGTGTTAATGTATGCTCAAGGTGGTTGTACCTATGTGCATTAATTGCTTACTATTAATTAATTAATTAAATTCATGAACATAAATCACATGAATAGTAAATGCATTAAGTAAATATTATGCTAAGTCCAAGTGTTGCAAGGTTTTTTAAGAAATCTTGCCTTTATTGCCATTCACACTAAGGTGTCCAAGTACATCATTGCTCAAATAAGGATCCATACACTTCCCAACTTCTATTGTAGGCACTTAGAAAATATTCTAACTCTAGAAGAAACAAACCATAGGAGTTCAACTATGCTACTTAAAAATGAGTGTCATAAATGCGATGGGTGTGTAACACTTTGTCAATCTGTATGCATTGATGCATCAAATCATGCATCAATGGGTACACGCTGACGTAGCAACATCGATAGGTACATGTCAATAGAATTGCATCGACATAATCAAATCCACAATGAATCATCAATGGCATATTGCAAATCACTATAGTTTCTCAATTCCCAAAATAATTTAGTGTTAAACACATGAACTGGGTTGTACAATTACAAGAGTTCAATTTTTTGCTTAAGCACAAAAGTGAAAAAGCCAATGAGGTGACTGATATATTGTCTAGGGTGCATGTAGTGAATTTCAACATGCCTCATGTGGAAGATATAGATGATTTTACTAATTTGTATAAATATTATTGTGATTTTGGGTAGGTCTAAAAATACCTCAAAAAATCATTGTTACGTAGGATAGATCAATGGAGAAACTATCATATTCAAGACGAACTTTTGTTCAAAAATGGAAAGGTATGTGTTTCCAATTATAATTTTGGAAAGAAAATTTTGGTTAAAAAGCATTTTTGTGGCATGGTAGGTCACATGGGTAGTTATAAAACATTGGAACTTTTACATAGATACTATTTTTAGCCTAGAATGACATTTAAGGTTTTCAAATTTATGGAGTATTTGACATGTTAGAAATTGAAAGGAGGTAAAGGAGTGGATGGATATTATATGGTTTTGCCAATTTCCAAGGATCCATGGAAAATTATATTAATGGATTTTCTGAGTGGTATTCCAAAGACCAAAAGTTGAAATAATGCTATCTTTATTATGGTGGACAAGTTCTCCAAGATGACATATTTCATTTCATGAAAAAAAGATGAGTCATGCTTCTCATGTTGCAAATTTATTTTTTCAACATGTCATGAAGTTGCATAGAATTTCTTTGAATATTATTAGTAACAAAGACTCCAAGTTCGCTAGTTTTTTTGGAGGTCCCTTTGGAAAATTTTAGGGAAAAAATTGAATTTTTCTAGTGCATATCATCCATAATATGATGGTCAAGGCAAAGTGGTGAATAAATATTTGCTTAATATTTTGAGATGTTTATATATTGGACAATCCAATCAATGGGAAAATTTGTTATCTCATGTTGAATTTTCTTACAATAATGGTTTTCATGTTGCCATTAAAAAAAATCCCATTTAAGGTAAATTATGGGTTTTGTCCAAAGATGGTGGATAATGTTAGCAGCTTTGAGGGAGAAGCTCAACTAAGTTCTGATTTTATGTAAGAGATGATGAATTTTCATTCACAAGTGAAGGAAAATTTTGCAAAAAGGGAGGCTAAAGAGAGAGTCCTTAAGAGGAATGAGAGTAAGAGAAAGCCTAACTTTATTCTTGGTGATCTAGTTTGGGTGCACCTGAAGAAGAAAAAATTGAGAGGTATCCACTTCTCAAAGTCAAAAGCTAAGAAGATGGGTCCTTTTAGAATAAAGGCCAAAATTTATCATAATGCTTTTGAAATTAAATTACCAAATGATGTTGGTATGTCTTTTGTGTTTAATGTTGTAGATCTTGTACATTACCATGGATTGATTAATGATGAAATCATACAAGGTAGCATCAATGAATTAAAGAGGCTATTGGTAAGCCCAAGCCTTCAATGGAGATGAAGACAATTGTACTTAAGAGGAGAGAAGTTTCTAGCACTTAAGGAGTGAAGAGGCATGAGTACTTGATCCATTGGGTAGATCAATTTACTAATGATGTTGTATGAGTCCATGAGATTAAACTTGTTTAGAGGAGAATCATTTCTACCCCTACACCCTTATTCACATTACTTTACTTTTTGAAGGGTGGGAGAGCTAGTATAGGGATACCTCTTCTAATCCGCATTTTTTCTTCTTATAGGTCACTTTTGCAAGTTTTTGGATATTGAGGATACATCTTGAAAGTCCAAGGGACATCTTGGCTAAGAGCTAAGCTTTCACAGGAGACATTTAGAAAGTGAAGGAGATGTCTCTCCCAAACTTGAGATGTCTCTTCTACATGTGAGACATCTTATGAGAGACATCTCTAACCAAGAGAAGACATCCAACCTGTACTAGAGACATCTTCCAAGTTGATGAGACATCTCTCCTACATGCTAGAGATGATAGTGGGATGTCTTGATAAAGCCTAGAGATGATCTGTATAGCTAGCAAAACTTTCAAATTGGTAGTTTCAAGTCTAGAAACAATCAAGATAAGATAAGAAAAGGTAGAAACAATTTAGAATCTTGAAGTTGAGCTTGGGGAAAGATTTGTAGGGTATTTATCTTGGATTTTTAATAAATATTATTGTTATTTCATGTTTTGGTCATGAGATAAAAGAAGATATGATGAGCAATTGTCATGAGAGCATATTGTGAGAGTGCATGAGTATGTATATATCTCTATGGTCAATTGTGTGTGTGTTTGGCCTTGTGTTTCTTGTGTGCATTATGTATTTGGATCTTAGTCATGTGTTGTAGGAGAGATCTCATTCAGTTGTATCTTGCATTAATGAAAATTGTAGTTTGGTTGTAAAGCCTATGATCTACAATGTCATTGAGTGTTTTGTGAGTGAATTATGTTGTTATTTGTTCTGGAACCACTGATTTGCAATCTTTTTTATATTAATTAAAGATAGCTAATTTTTTTATTTTCTAGCATATTGAATTATCTTTCATAATATCTAGATTTAGCGAGATTAAACAATTTAAAACAAATGGAGTGACCCTACTTTAAATATCTAATAACCATTAAGAATAATATTTTTACTCCTTGCATCTATCTCTTTGCTAGTAAAATGCTTCATGTAAAATTACCTATAGGTCAATATCTTACACAAAAGAATATTATGGAGAACCCAAATAGTGGCTTTTATTCTTCTACAATAGAGACTGCTATATTTGAGAAGAGTTCATGGAAAGTGTCAAGAGGTCACCACCTGTAACTAATTCTGTGAATGATTTTTTGTCAGCTTAGCAATAGAATCATTATATAACTAAAAACTAAAATTTCATTATGACGGTAGACCTTCTAGATCTATTGGATAGTAGAATTATGCATGCTATGAGTTTTGAAAAGATCATTAAGAAAAATACCAAGTATTCTTGATATCATTTGGAAGAAATCAACTAAATTTCTAGTTGTAATGTTTCATCTATGTCTAATGTGCTCCAATGCTAAACATTATAAGAAAATGTGATATTCATCTTCAATGTTATTTGTATTTGATGAATCATGTTTTTAATGGCTCCAATATTGAAGCCTTGACATCAAATACCTGATGTCAAAGCCCAAGACGTGATGTCAAATATCCGATATCACAAGGTATATGCCAACCTATAAATATAGTGCTTAACCTCATGATTTTCATATTTTTTTATCATAGCATAGCGAAGCTCTTGTAGTTTATTTTCTCCAAAGTTAGAATATTTTTTGAGTGCCTGCAGTAGGAGTCTAAGTGTGTACAGATCATTGTCCGAACACTGATGTACCTAAGCACAGCAATGTGATGGGAATAAAATTGAACCCTTTTGATCATCCTGACAGCACTAAGAATAGATTAAATGTTTCCTTAATGCATCTAATATTTATGCACTTCATTTCAATGTGCTTTAATTAAGCAATTAATTTCTAGTTATTAATAAACATAAGCATGAACACCTCAAGCATACGTGTAACGCTTGGTAACCTAGAAATGCTTAACGTTTGGTAGCCTAGCAATGCTATACATGTTTAAGATGTGTCTAGAAAGTTGGAATGAATACTTGTGTTAGGTTAGCTAGGTAGTAGAATAATTAGATATTAAATTCCTCTACCTTCTATTCTTGTTGTAGGCGATTAAACTTACAAAACATAAAAATAATAAAAATCATGTGCCTCAATTACACTTAAACCATATCCTTGAGCTTCACAAGTGTAGCTGGGAAGAAAATGAACATTCTCAATGCCCATTTCACTTCTTAGAGAATTAGTGCACTGAAGAAATATGGGTCCATGGAATTCAACCAGATTACACATGAACATCTTAGTGATTCGTATGGTTGGGCATAGGGGTACCTCGCTGCTCATCATTGGCGCTATTGTTGGGGACCTTTTAGTTGTTACGTGTGCTATCAAGGACTAGTGAAAAATTATTTAAATCATTAGAATAAACCTTAGAGTCATATCACATCTTAATATTACTACAACAACAATTAGAAGCATATTGCAATTTTTATTTTTCTAACATAAAATGTCTTCTTCTCATAGGAGTGATTCTCTACCCAAGTCTAATAGAGTACATTCGCCAATGCCTTAACAATACCAAGTGGTATATGATCATCTTGATGAGTATGTATCAAATTCACCTTCATCCTCTAGTAGGATGAACAGTTATGGTGGTGTGACATGAAGGGCAACATTATGTTACCACCTAATTGATCCATTCCTGTAATGCTCCAACAAATGCTTATATGATGGTGTCTCCAAGGACTTCATGTTGAGTACATAGTGTAGGATAGTGATGTCAAGGATTATCATCCCACTAAGGCATAGCATCTCAGAGATTGTAAGTTAAAATAGTGTTACGAATCTATGAAGGGAAAAGGATTTAATGATTCCCCATTTCTATTGTACCAAAAATATGGTGGAGAGTCCTTCTCTGGGGGTTTTCCATTTAGTGAAATTCCTCTCTTTGACTTTGGTGAAGATGGTTAAAACTAGAACTTGCAGTCCACAATTCATAATTCTAGTTCTAGTAAGAATGGATGCAATGACAAAGAAGGATTTAAAGAGACAAGTCAAGGCATGGATGTAGACAAGAAACAAGATCATGATCATGGTCACAATCACCAAAGAGGTGGTAGCAAGCACCATGAGGATGCTAGTCCTCCTTCCTCTTCACCTTCATCATCATCCTCTTCATCTTCTAGCTCTAATCACAATCGTAGAGGGTGTGACCATGACGGAGGTGACCAATGGGACCAAAATGATCAAAGGGACTATCGAGCAAGGCAAGACCAAGGGCATGAGCATTCAAGAGAGACATGACACCATGAACAAAGGGGTAGTAGAGGGCATTGAAGGTACCAAAATCAAGGCCTTGATGAGCCTTTACTTGCTACCTGAAGTATGCTAAACATTGTAGAGGCAGTACAAATTCCAACAAGGCATGTGAAGGACAATCAAATCAAGAGGTTAGATATGAACAATATCCCTGGGTTTAAAGGGAGGTTTAAATTAGATCTATAGAACTATCTCCAAGCTTTTCAACATGCATGTGCCTTGCAAAACATAGAGAATGAATGGCAAAAGCTTAAGTTGTTCCCATGAACATTCATTAAAGAAGCAAAAAACAAGTACCAGTCATTAGAACCAGAATCTATCAAACGATGGAGTACAATGTTTGAATTGTTCAATGATAAATATCAAACATACTCTAGAGTGTCCAACTTGAGAAGGCAAATCCAAGGATGGAAATAAGGAATACATGAACCCTTGGATGTTGTCATCAGTTGATACTATTCCTTAATGCACATATGTCCTGGCCATCATTATTCTCAACTAGATCAACTTTGCCACATTGTAGATGCGCTTTGATCTAAAACAAGGAGAACCCTTGGCATCTATGCCCAAGGACAATTTTCAAAATTAAGCACTCATTAGATCCAAAGATTGATTAAGTAGGTAGCTAAAGATAAAGGTGAATTGAGAAAACAAGAAAGTGCAAAAGAGTATAATTGTGACCCTTCCATTTGTAAGAGGGAGGTTTGATTTTGTGATAGTGAGGAAGAATCAACACTTGATGAGGTGGTAAATAGGAAAGCCTTGCCACTACAAAAATTTCAATTTGAAATTATGGCCAAGGTTGATCAATTATGGGACTCCATGGATAGTATATTTTAAATTGTCCTAAAAATTGCTAAAGAGACCAAAGAATAAGGTTATGATTGTGAGCACAGGAGGCTCAAGGAAGTTGAACATGCCTATCAAAAAGCTAAGGGTAATATTGTTGTAATAGAAGAAGTTGAGGAAAGAAAATCAAATGATGATGGTGGGCGTGATGTCTATCAGTATGAACATCCTAAGGGATGTTGCCCCATAGTGTTACACTTACAAGAGTCTAGAGTGTATGCTTTGAATCCATGACTAACAGAAAGGTAAACATCCAAAAGATTACCTTATCATCAAGGTAATCCTAGGTAGTTCCAATAGCAACAACAATATTATCCAAGTGGAACTCCACTACAACCATATGAGCAATATCAACAGTGGCAGCAACCACAATCATAAGTGCTGGTACCACCAAGGCAGCAATACCCTTACAAGCAACCTAATCCATATGAGTACTATGTTTTGCAATCCTTGTCTCTACATGACTCCTCCAGTTACATTTCTACTTTTCAATCTTACTATCACCCTTTTGATTATTATCGAATTCCTTATCCACATGCAAGAAGGAAGATACCACCTCTTACCTCTATCATCCTCCTGCTCTTACATATTTTCCTCCTTCAGCTGCACAGCTACCACTTACTCCACCTATTCAGGGTGAACTCCTAACTCAACCACAATAACACAGTGCCACCAAGGACATTAATCTACAACTAATTCATCAACTGAGTAGTTCAGATACTGAATCAAAGAAAAGACCTTTGTTATGACCACGTAGTCTACCTAAGCACTCAAATACATGGATAGTTGACAACCCTATTCCTTTGTCTTCCTCTATATCAAACTCTTTTGAGTTCCCTTCAAACCAAACATCACTTAAGATCCACACCGTAATGCTTAGTCACATTGTATCTGATTGGATCCACATTGGAAACCTTCCCAAAAAGTTAGTAAATCCTGGGAGTCCTTTGATCTATTTGCAAATTACTAGGAATGAACCATGCAAAGCTCTTCTTAACTCATGTTCTGGTATCAATCTAATCTCTCATGAGATGTATACTACATGGAACTTGCCTTCTTTAAAGAAGGGAAATATCATATTAGAATTAATAGACTAGTCCATCACTATTCCATTGGGACTAGTAGAAAACATTGTGAGCACTATCTATGGCTGGTCTTATCCTATTAATTTTCTAGTGAAAAAAGTGAAGAACTACAAATGGGACTTCTCAATCATCATGGAAAGGGCATGGTTAAGCAATGTTGATGCAAGGATGGGCATCAGAGATCTTTCCTAGAAATATTCAAAGAAAATACATTCAAAAAGATCGATAAGAAGCAAGTTCCATGCATTGTGTATAGTGATATAGGGTTGAATTATGTGTAGAAACTCTAGATAGTGAAACAAGCATCCATCTTTGCATACAAGCAATGTGCACTAGAAGAAAAAATTCAAAGGTGTCTGTACACAAAAACCACAAAATAGGAGGGCACCCAATGGTTGACTATTGATTCTGAGAGTAGCACACTTTGCATGAAACTAAATGAGATCCTGACATGTACATATGTTGCAAGCATTGACAAACTAGAGTAATTTCATCACCAACTCTCTGATGATGCAAATGATGATACCTATTAGGGAGAGTTGGAAATTCCTAAAAATTTCAACCAAGAGCCCCTTGAACTAAAAACTCTATTAATTAGCATGGAATATGTATTTTTGAAGAATGAGAAGCTGATCATAATCAATGCAAATCTTGCTCTGGAACATGGTTGAAAAATGGTCAGCATCTTTTGCTTAGTCATATCCTAAACTCATAGGGATTAATCTAAGATATGCTAGCATCACATCTACATTGATCCAGCCATGAAGCCAAAGGGGTAGCCACAAAGGTGATTAAACCCCAAACTAAAGTAGATTTTCAAAGAGGAAATTAAACAAATCCTTAAGGTAGGGTTCATTTATTCCATTATGGATAGTGAGTGGGTTAGTTCACTTGTGATTATGCCAAAGAAAGGTGGCAAGTCATGGGTCTACATCAATTTTTAGCTACTGAATATGGCAACATTCAAGGACCATTTTCCATTGCCATTTGTTGATTAGATGTTAGACACAATATCTAGGGATTGCTACTACAGTTTTCTGGATGGTTATAGTGACTATAACCAAATCTAGATCATGCCAAAGGACTAGGCCAAGACAATATTCACAAGCCCTTGGGGGACTTTTGCATATCACAAGATGCCTTTTGGTCTGTGCAATGCCCCTACTACCTTTCAACACTTGGTTCTAAGCATTTTTCAATAGCAAACTGGTAGTGGTATGGAAGTCTTCATGGATGACTTCTCCACCTATGGAGCTACATTTGAGCAAGCCCTGAACTACCTTCAACAAGTACTAAAACAATGCGTTGAGATAAACCCCTAGCTTAACTAGCAAAAGAGTCACCTGATGGTCCAGGAAGGCATTGTATTGGGACATAGAATATCACAAGTAAGAATTAAGGTCAACCTTGAAAAAATAAGGGTCATCCAAGGAATAACTCACCAACCAAAAACTATCAAAGATGTTTTGTCATTCCTTAGACATACTGACTATTATTTGCAATTCATAGAAAATTTCTCTAAGATTGCAAAACTATTGATGGAGCTGACAAAGAAAGATGCTCCATTTTCTTAGACAACAAAATGCGAACAAGCATTCCAATAGTTGAAAGAGGAACTTGTTGAAACTCCAATCCTATCAGCACCTGACTAGTCCAGATTGTTCCATATTATGCTGGATGCATCAAATTATGCCTTAGAAGCTATGCTTACATAGATGGATAATAAGAAACATCCATATTACATCCACTATGCTAGTTGAAGCATTGTGAGTGCACAATTGAACTACACCACTATAGAAAAAGAACTTATGGTAGTGGTGTTTACTCTAGAAAAGTTTAGGCATTATCTGCTTGGATACAAAGTGTTTGTGCACACAAATCATAATGTCATTTTCTTACCGATGAACAAGCAAATGGTGAGCCCCCTTGTCATACGATGTCTAGTGATCTTATAGGAATTCAATTTCACTATGGTAGATCAAATGAGCACTAAGAATATGGTTGCTAACCACTTGTCTTGGTTACGATGGGACAACAAAGAGGAAGAAAGCCCATTGTCTGATATGTTTCCTGACAAACTCCTCTTTGCTAAGGTTATAACTAAAAAAGTGTCTAATAATCCTAAATGGTATGATGGAATTCTCACCTATCTTCTCACTCAAGAGATGCCACAAGGATTAGACCATCAAAAGATATAGTAGTTTCTTCACTAGGTAAAATGCTTCATGGAGATCAACAAACACCTCTACAAGATGTGCGTTGATGGCTGAAACACCACAAAAATCTGTCACGCCCAGCGTTCACACCTAGCGTCTACGCCCAGCGTTCACGCCCAGCATCTACAACCAGCGTCTACGCTCAGCGTTCACGCCCAGCGTCTACGCCCAGGTACGGCGGAGGCACACGCTCGACGCCAGGATTTCCAATGGCAACATGAAGATTACACCGAAGAGCAAGAATTGAAGCAAGTGGACATCCTTCGGCGTATACGCCCGGCGTGTACGCCCAACATTCACTAGCGTATACACCATGTATTCGTCTACGCCCAGCGTACACGCCC
>MNCI01002286.1:57477-86883 GCA_015680685.1 Gnetum montanum
TTATAATAAAGCTATGCCCGGCAGAAGATGTAGGTGTTATCGGGCCGATGAGGTCCAGTCCCCACTTCTGGAAGGGCCATGTGATTTGTGTTGTGTGCAACTCGTTTGGTGGAATGTGGATGAGATTACAATGTTTTTGGCATACACTACATGTTTTGACCTTGGACTGACAGTCGTATTCCATGTACGGCCAATAGTAGCCTAGGCGTCTTATTTTGGTTACCATTGCCTTCGGTGCGATGTGTCCCCCGCATATTCCGTCGTGCACCTGTTCAACAATTGTTTGGGCCTCGGTGCTGTTGACGCATGTTAGCAGTATGCCTTCGTAGGATCGGCGGCACAATGTATCCCCTATTAATGTGTATTGCTTAGAACGCTTGCGTACTGCATCCTTTTGCGCGTTGGTTAAATGTTGTGGCGTTTCACCGCGCAGAAGGTATTCTTTTACGTCATCGTACCATTCATTAGCGTGTGTTGTACTGACAGATGCAATTGGAAGTACGTCGAGAGTGTTGGTTATGGGCTCGACACAGCTGGTCACGGAGATCGGTAGTGCATGAAACATGTCAGGGGATATGTTTAAAGCTAAGGTTGCTAAGGCGTCTGCAATGGTATTGTTGTTCCTAGGGATATGTTGGACGTCAACCTTTTCAAATTGTTTAAGTAGGTGCTTAGCCAAATCACAGTATGGTTGTAAGTGTTGTGCTTTACACGTATAGACATCTATGACTTGGTTTACGACTAGTTGTGAATCCCCTCTGACTACGAGCCGTGTAATGTCCGAAGCTAATGCGGCCGCGAGACCTCTGAGGAGACCTTCATACTCTACTATGTTGTTAGTACAATGAAAATTGAAGCGATAGGCGAAAGGCTTAATTTCTCCAGAGGGGTATGTAATTACAGCGGCAGCACTTCCTCCTCGGGAGGTGCATGCTCCGTCGAAGTTTAGAACCACCTCGTAGTCATCTGGCACCGTGTCTATTGTATTTACATTCTCGTCTGGGAATTCGGGTTCTATTGTACCTGGATCATGCATTGGCGATGTGGTCATTTGATTCGCTATGGCTTGACCCTTTACTGACTATTGTGCCACATAGTGCAGGTCAAACTCAGCTATGATCGCCTTCCAACGGGCTATCCTGCTTGACTCATAGATGTTTCCAATTATAGCTCTGAGCACGTTATCTTTGCAAATTATGTTAACTTGATTTTGGAAAAGATAATGTCGCCATTTCTTTAAAGAGAAAACTAAAGCTAAGCATGACTGTTCTACATCGTTGTATCTTTTTTCGTGGGCAACCATTGCATGACTCAAGTAGTATACGGGGACCTCAATTCCGTCATCTCGTTTTTGGCACAACATGGATGCGATTGATGATTCTGATGTTGCCAGGTAGATGTAAAACGGCCTATCGTTTTTGGGTGGGAATACGGTGGGTAACCGAGCGAGTGCTGTTTTAACGTTGTCAAATGCTTCTTGGCACTGCGGTGTCCATTCAAAGCGGGTGTTTTTGCGTAGTAGGTGGTTCATAGGTGTAAGTTTTCCCGTCAAATTTTCTATGAACCTCCTAATGAACTGCAACCGCCCTTGTAGCCCTCGGAGTTCGGTTAGATTGCTAGGTGGTTTTAGGTTCATAATGGCCTTAACCTTATCGGGGTCTACCCGTATCCCTGCCTCTGAGGCTACAAATCCAAGCATTTTGCCCGTTTTGACGCCGAAAACGCATTTCTTCGGGTTAAGCCTTAGTTCGTATTTTAGACAACGTTTTAATACTAAGTCAAGATCTTGTACGTGTTGTTCTGGCGATTTTGACTTGACCACTATGTCGTCCACGTAATCATTGAGCGAGTGTAAGATGTAATCGCTGAAAATATATGTCATCGCTCTTTGATACGTGGCCCCAGCATTCTTGAGACCAAAAGGCATCATTGTATAACAAAAGGTTCCCCAAGGTGTCATGAAAGTGGTTCGGAGCTGGTGTTCTGGATTGATACGTATCTGGTTATATCCTGAGAACCCATCCATAAAGGATAATAGGGCATGCCCAGCAGTTGAGTCAACTAGTTGATCAATGCTAGGTAAGGGGAAGTCATCCTTTATGGTTGCTACGTTAAGGTCCCGAAAGTCAATGCAAAGACGAATGCTTCCGTTCTTCTTTGGGACTATAACCATGTTCGATACCCATTCGGCATAGTCAACAGCCCTAATGAAACCAGCTTGATAGAGCTTGGTAATCTCGCTACGAACTGCTAACGCCACTTCGGGTTTGACCTTTCGTGCTTTCTGTTTTACTGGCCTTAGTTTCGGATCAAGGATGATGTTGTGCTGGACGATACAGGGGTCTAATCCGGGCATGTCTGTATAGGACCACGCAAATGCCTTCATATTGTCCTTAATTACGTTTTCGATGTCTCTAGCCAGACTTGGTTCTAGTAGTGTACTTAATTTTAGGATTTTAGTTTCCCCATTGGGCATGGTGATAGGTGTTTCGGTTAGAGGGTCCTCGGTAATGTTTTCAGCTTCAATGTCGAGGGACTTTGTCATTCCCTCATATTCGTCAACCGTTTGCTGTGTTGAAGCTATCGTAAAGTCGTTCGCTGATGAGCTCGTATAAACGAGATTCACATCGATACTCCTTTCAATTGCGCCATATGGTCCATCAACGACCAATGGCTCGGTCAAGCGTTTGCAATCCATTAGGCAAATTCCTGTCAATAAATGGAGAGCCTGGTAAGATAGCGGAGGTCGTTTTAGGTTTTTCGGCAATCTTTAGCGTGCAAATATGAAAACGAACTAACGTGACGGACGAACGGTAGTTTAATGCCTTACCGGGCAGCGAACGGCAGTTTAATGCCTTACCGGGCAACGAACGGCAGTTTAATGCCTTACTGGGCAATGAACGGCAGTTTAATGCCTTACCGGGCAATTTAATGCCGAAATCTATTGTTTGTCGTTTGTGTGTGTAAATTTTGCATCATCTCTTTTTTTAAAAAAAAAAAAAAAGTTCAAAGCGAATTCGAAACGCACGAAAAACGAGGCAAAAAGCAAGAAAAACGGAAAAGCGACGGCGGCGGCGGTGTCAGCGTCAGCGTTAGCGTGAACGTGCTATAAAAAGGAAGCGAGGGCGTCATTTTGTCATCACTTTTGGAGCGTGAACGTAAACCGAGAGCGTAACCCCAGCGTAGACTCCGAGCGAAAACCCCAGCGTACACGCCGAGAACCCTAGCGTACACGCCGAGAAGAACCCCAGCGTACACGCCGAGAAAGAAAAACCATCGTACACGCCGCGATGGGCAGAGGCAAAGAACTAGAGGGCCGGGGGCAGAAAGGACCTGAACTGACGTTCGCAGAGGAGAGCCAGGCAATGCTGCAGTGCCTTCCCCGCCCGAGCGTCTCCGCGTGGCCCGGATCTTCTCGCAGGTAGGCCTTTGACCCTATTTTCATTGATTTTCCGTTTTCGCATTGTAGGGTTTCAGCGTATACGCCGAGCGTGAAGGGTTAATGTCGGCGTAGACGCCGCGTGTGTTTTCGGCTTAGGGCTTTAGGGTTTGAGCAACTTTTTTTTCGCACGCCGGGCGTATACGCCGAGCGTGACTGTTTTCGCACGTCGGGCATATACGCCAAGCGTGACTGTCTTTTAGCACGCCAGGCATATACGCCGAGCGTGACTTGGGAAATTTTCTGTAAGCGTCTGAAAATCTTTTAAAATGAAGTTTTGGGTATTGACTTTTGGCGTTGTTTAATGATTTGCAGAGACATTGAGACTCCCCTTCTTGTGATTGAGTTGGTTGGGGTCCTAACATGGTTTGGTCCTTTGGAGGGTGATGACCCGACCCTGAACTTGGTCGTTGAGCATAATGGGGTTTGGTTCCAGGATGGGGCCTGCGAATTTCTGGCCTTCTTGTTGGACTATTTCGACATTGTGGTCTGGTCTCATCTGGGCGGTGATGTGGCACGGAGCATTATTGAGGCTATGCTACCCGGCGCAGCGGAAGGCGTCAGGATCTTCATGGAGGACATTGATGAGGGGCCACTTGTTGCCGAGGGCGTTCCCCCCGGTGGTCTGAAATCGACCCGTCCGTTAACCCGTGTGTGGGACCAGCTGCCGCGGGGCCCCAACTACATCAACAACACATTGTTCCTAGCAGGTCGTGCGCATACTTTGTTCCAGAATCCGCCTGGCACAGTATACCGGGTGGAAAGGTAATTTCGTCCTAACTTTTGTTGTTCCCTTCTCTCTCACATTCAAACATTTACTTTCATTTTGACACATGTTTTCGCTTTCCCGTAGACCAAAGATTATGCCAGACGGGGCCTACGCGGGTGATGATGGGATTGGGTTGGCACGCACGGCCGTGGAAGCGTTCATGGTGGGTCCCACCCTGCGCGGGACCGTTTTGGCTCATACTAGGGACGCAATAAGGAATTTCCCCAAGAAATTTTCAAAGGCGTTTGCGCAATGTGCCGCACGTGGTTGGTTACATGCTGACTGGGCTCCTAATGGACCGATTTTCCCGTCTGCCTCTGATCTGGGCGAAACTTCAAGGTCCAACACTGAAAGTAAGTGGCTAAGTTTTCTAAATGTTTTGTTTGATTTGGTCAATTGTCAAGTATCACGCTCATATGAGGGTTTTGGGTTTGCCTTTGCAGCCGGCACCACCTCCGATAGGGATTCCGTCGTGACTGGGAGGACCGAAACTACCCTCTCCATGAAATTTGGTGAAACCAGTGCTGCTCAGAAGTGGTTGCGCAAGAAGGCCTCACCATCTATTATTGCCTGCTTGGAGCATGCCGGCCTCATGGCTCTCTTTATTGCCCCTAGCCCAAATGTCTCTATAGCGGAGATGATCGGGATTGTAGACTCATATGATAGATCCGTCTCTTGCTACAGCGCCCGTATTAGGGGCGTGAAAGTGATTTTTGAATTGTCACCTCAATTTCTCGCGGATTTGTTTGGCGTACCTGCTAATCGCGTAAAAGTCGTTATGGACAGGACGCATAAAGAAATTGACATGATCCGTGATTTAGAGGATTGGCTAGGGATTAGGAAGGGTACCAAAGGGTTCCCAATGCAGGGGAAAACAAAGGTTGAGGAAGTCAACGAACTCTACCCCCTATTTAGAGCACGTTTATTCCTGAAAACTCTATCACAAGTCAAGAGTTTCGGTGTTGAAGCAGTACGAATCATGCGCACTATTCTGGAGGCTGGTGTTCGTTATAACTGGGCGGAATTCCTATTAGCAGGGATGACCAAAGATATAGAGCGGATGCGTTCAAATGTAGAGGCGCAGTCTCATTTTACTTTCACTTTCTTCACTGGCTACATCCGTCGCTTGGCTGAATTCTTGGTGGTTCGTGGGGAGGGCAAATTTGTTTTGCGTGATAGGTATCAGTTATCTCGCCCCTGGGTGAACCACTTATTTGACACAGCCAAGTCCCAAGACGCCCCCGAGGGGATTGATGAATCCCTTACGATTACCACGGGTGGATCGTCTGGCCCTTCGCTCCACACACGCGACAGCTTAGGGGTGGAACCCGATGAAGTACCCCCTACTGCAAGGAGGGCGGAGTGGGTAGTGAAGGAAATAATAGGCAAAGTGAAATCCAAGCTAGGGAAGCATGACAGCACGGCGGAAGGCACCAGTGAGATTGAGCAGCCTCGAGTGAAGCACATTCGATTTAAAATTCCTGGTAAGCCTTTTTATTCTTATTTCAATAGTTGTAACTATTACCGGTTGTATGCAACTAACTTCCTTTGTTTTGAATTAAGCAGTTAAGAGACACGACTTGCAGACTATACCGGAAGACGAGGAGTTAATCGACCTGGCAGGAGGAACGGAATTGCTGGGGGAGGGGACTGGAGGGACTGGAGGTACTGAACCCCTGGACGACCAAGCGGAAACCGAAGAAATGTTCAAGAGTTTTCTTACAGGGAACCTTGATCTTGGATACCCTCCGACACAAGAGGAGATCAGAAGGAACGGTATGTCTCATTACTCAGTTATGCAGCCTAGTATTTTCCTGGATTACCTTATTGCGAATTTTCTGTTTAACTCAGAGGAAAGCGAGACCGTCCCGGAGAAGGAACAAGAGATCCCTCCCGAAGCGCCTCCGAAGGTTAGCGCTCCGCGCACGGATGGACCTTTTACTTGGATGGAAATGCCAAGTAAAAGGGATTTCGTAGCTGGGGTGGCCGAAGAGGTTGTCGAGCGGATCGAACGGATCAACCCCGAGATAGGTACGGATGCATTGAAAGAATTTTACCATGTTAGAGGTTGATGCCCAATTCTGTTTGTTCTAACGCTTGCCTTTTCCTACGGATAGGTGCCCAACTGAGGTGGGATCCTTCCCAGCCCGTCGTTATGGAGAGCTTGCCCACACTATCTCCTGAGATCGAACAAGTGCCTAGACCTGTTTATGAAGAGGTAGCAGAGGGCTTTGTTCATAATGCCAAAATGGTATGGACGTGCAGGAGATCCACTGAACAGTTATGGCTCCAAATTCAGGCGAAAGAGAAGGAGAATGCTGCATTGTCAACGGAACGTGACGATTTGAAGGCACGATATGAGTTCTCCGCGGCTAGATTAAATAATGATCGCGCTTGGCAGACCTCTGAGGTCACGTACACAAGGTATTGGAACCTTCTCAATCGCCATGCAGGGCTGATACGAAGGCTAGGGGAGCGCAGAGCCCAAATCGATTTGCTGAACACCAAGTGTCAAGATTGGAAGGCTTTTGCCTCCAAAGTTCGCAAATGGGGGCAGGATGAAAAGAACCACAAGCACCAATACAAGAAGTCACTAAAAGAGGTTTCTATTGAGAAGCGACAGCTAGAGATGTTTGTGGAGGGTCTTGGTCTGCGCTCCGCCTTTGACACCTTCGCCTAGAACACAACTGTAGAGATGGAGTCTCCTAAACGACGGATAACAACAGCCTCTGGGGAGGTGTCGGTGGGTGAATTCCCTTTGAAACGTCCCACCTGGTCGGGCGTTGACAAAGGAAAGGCTCTGGCTGATATCGACCTGGGTCTCGACGGGACGGACTGGGCAAGCATTCCTGAAGAGGAGATCCTACAACGACTTGAATTCGGCTTGGGGGGACCTCCTATGGTAAGCGTTTTGTCTCTTTTCGGAGTTAATTGATTGATTGATGTTTGAAATTTTAACATTTTCTCGTTTTTGTGTTGATTATTTTCTCTTCGGTCTTTTCAGGATGAAGGTGGGGACGAGACTGGCGAAGCTGGGTCCAGTGGAGCAGGGGTGTCTGGTGCTGGTGGGCCCGAGGAGGACGATCCTCATGCCCCAAACGCTTAGCATTTTAGCATTTTTTTGTTTTTCAATTCAAACTTGTACTGAAACTGTAACTTGAACATTACGACATTAACAGAGATTGTTGACTGTATGTAATAACATGCATATATATATATATGTTTTTTTTTAATTGTTTTTTTTCTCTCTCTTCTCTTTTTTTTTTTTGGTTAAGTGCGATACAGGAGGCGATTAAAAGTAGAATGAAAAGCTGATACCAATTTATGGCCATTTCGGGCCCCATGCGTAGTTTATGGCCATTTCGGGCCCCATGCGTAGTTTATGGCCACTTCGGGCCCCATGCGTAGTTTATGGACATTTCGGGCCCCATGTGTAGTTTGTGGCCATTTCGGGCCCCATGCGTAGTTTATGGCCATTTCGGGCCCCAAGCGTAGTTTATGGCCACTTCGGGCCCCATGCGTAGTTTGTGGCCATTTCGGGCCCCATGCGTAACTAAGGAATGTTTTGGAGAACGCGGATAGATTTCTCGGGTAACCGATCATTGCTGATCGTGGCTAGTTTTATGTCATTGCGGACATGATAGTTTAGTGTCATTTCGGACCGGGAGTGGCTTTTAATTTTTTTTTTGTTGTTTTATCATAGTTTAATGTCATTTCAGACTAAGGATTTGCTTTCTATTTTAATTATTTCTTGATATTCTTTATTTTTAAATCAGCGGGTGTACTGACAGGCACTATTTTATACTCAGCGTCTCCCTCGCTGATTATGTTGAATGGCAATTCAACCCAGGGAACGTTTGTTGGAATGTTTTCGATGGTTGTATTTTCGAGCGTTTCGGTATTGGTTGTTGTTTCCGCGTTGTCTTCTTCACGGGGCCGCAGGTGTAGTATGCCAGATGGAGGCGTTTCGGTGTTAGGAGATTTTTGATCCGTGACAAAGGGCTTGCATTCAATTGGTGATCGGGGGTTCTTGTCGCTTGGGCTAGGCTTTTCGAGCTCTATTTCCGACCCTTGCTCCATGTCTGAGTTTGAAGAGATGATGGGAATGACCACTTCCCCATGTATAATGACTTCTCCGCCTTCGTAGGGCAGGTGAATTTCCTGGTGTATGGGGGATGAAACGGCTCTTAACTGGGCTAACCAGGGTCTTCCTAATATAAGATTAAACCCGGGCATCTCGTCAACTACCAAAAAATCAGCGGATGTAGGAAACTGGTCCCCCGCTATAAAGTCGAGAGTTATCGTGCCCTTGACTAATACACGCGACCCGCTGAAGGATTTCAAACATGTGGTTGTCGTGGATTTGATCGAGTCTGTAAGCCCCAATTGTTCGATGATTGGATATGGTACAACATTAGTGGCTGCCCCATCATCTACATGTACCCTATGTATCTTAAATTGGTTTATATGTATGGTTATAAACATAGGGGTCGTCGTCGTCTCACCTGTTGTTTTATCTATTTTGATGCTCTCGTCACGGAAGCTTAAGGCCTTAGGGCTGACCCCGCGAGGAGGGTACATCACCGCATGGATTGCTGGTTCGCTCGGAGGCAAGTCCTCACTAACCGGGATAGATGTTAACATGCGTACAAGAGCTTCGCGGTGAGTCTGGGAAGTCAACACTAAATCATATAAGCTTAAAGACGTGTTCTTTTGTTTCAATGCCTGAGTGACTTGCGTTAGGACTGTCACGAAATCTCTGCTGTCAGGAGCATTTTGGTTGAGAGGGACCGGGTCCATCGGGCCTAGGAGTTTTATCTCGTGTTTCTGTGGTTTCTCGTTCTTGCGGATATTAGCAGTTTCACGTTGTTCATGCGTCCGAGAGGTTTCGCCGCTGCTGCCTATGTCAGGTAGATTGTCAGATGATGCCATGGGTATGGAGCTAAGAGGTGTTAGTTTAGGTGGTCCCACGGCTAGCCGTTGGCGTTCTTTCTCCACGCGCTCGCATGTGAGCCTGTCCGCCAGGCGTTCTCGCGTGTCACGCGGAGGTGGGTTTGGCCTCGGAACCTGAGATTGCCCATGGACCTTTACGACATATGGAGCAGGGCAGGATTGTTGGTACGACTGGGAAGGAGCCTGTGCGGGCACCCGAGCGATGTATGGAGTTGGCCTTAGTGGAGATGCGATCTCCGTCATTACAACAGCGGGTGGTACTCGGACTACAAAGGGGGAAGGCTGATAATAAGGTGTCGTTGTGTTCGCGGGATTAACGGGGGGTATGCACACCACGTAGGGTTGTTGGCGCGTTGTCATGTGGGAGGCAGGTATGGTCGAGGGCACTCGGACTACGTACGGCCGCTAGGGGGTGCGGGATGTCTGGGGTGCGAGCGCGGGCTCAGCGGGAGGGATTCGAACTACAAACGGCTTGTTAGATATTTCCTTATCCTCGGGGTGTACCGTGTTAATGTGGCGCGTGTCGGGGTCATCGTCACAGTAAATCGTGCTAATTGTGTATGGAGCCTCCTTAGTGTTTAGGGGGTCTTGGTACACCCCCATGGTCTGATTTTGTGGTTGGACAGGGTTAGCCCCGTCGAATGTGATGTTACCCTCGTCAATCATCCATTGGATGTCCTGTTTCAAAGTGAAACAATAATCTGTTCCATGACCCGGTCTTTGATGATAGTCGCAAAAGCGATCCATCCGGAATCCTTTGGGCACGGGGGGCTCATCTGGGGTTGCTAGGCTTGGATTCTATACAAGTTAACAAAATCGATCGTGTCTTTGTATGGCCGCAGGGGATAATTGTTTGTGGCTCATCAACCCAGCCTTTAAGAGTTGATCGAAGAGTTGGGAAGGCTTCATTGGCAGGGGCATGTATTGAGAGGGTTCTTTCCTCTCAAAATTTCGTGTACGGTTCGTCGGATTCTGTTGCGATGATGATTCCTGTGTGGTGGTTGCAAGCTGGGGGTGATAGTAGTTAGTAGGTGGCGTCGGTGGCTTTTGTTGTTGCGTCCCTGCTACGGCCGCTATAGTGGTTTTAGTCTTTTCTTTGTCTTTCTTAGTATGTTGATTCTTAAAGGCTATGTAGGCTGGATCGTGACTGTTTTGGGCAGCTTCTTCAATGTTCTTAATTTGCTCGAACGCCTGATTGAGATCTCGCGCATTGAGGTAATACAGTTTAGATTTAAAGAAATCGTTGACGGCCCCTTTTAGGATCGTAAGTAGGTAAAATGGGGAGATCGGTTCATGAAGCTCGTTCAGAGCTGCGCTCCATCTTTGAATAAATTTTTGGACCGGTTCGAGAGGCCCCTGCTTAATCTGCATGAGGCTATCTAGCGTTGGCTCGGGTTTCAAGTTGTACTTGAACCGGGTCACAAACTGGCGTATAAGGTCATCCAAAGCGCAGATGGAGTTCCTGGGCAAGGCACGGTACCAATCGAGTGCCCTTCCCGTAAGGGACATGGGGAACACCCGGAGGACAGCGTGGGGCCAAGCCTGGAGCAGGGCACATTCCAACCGGAATGTTATGAGGTGGGCGTTGGGATCTGTCTCATTATTATATTTGGTTAATGCTGGCAGAGGAACACCTTTGGGCAAGGTTAAAGGTGGGACAGAGGAGCTGATAGGGTCGTCATTGTAGAAATCTATCACTTTCATCTCCCCATCGTTGACAGTTTTGAGGTGTTTTACCTCGTCTGTCAATTCCTGCATCATTCTTTTGACATCTGCCCAATCCTGAGCATTTGGGAGCAAGGTAGTTTGGGCTTGTGGCGCGCTGTATGGGTTAGACTGTTGAACGGTTGACTGGAAGGCTGAAAGTTGCACTGTTGGGGGTTGCGTTTGCGGGAAGTGTATAGTAGATGGCATCAGAGGCACTACATTATAGAGAGGAAGCTGTTGCTGCTGTGGTCGTGGCTGTGCCTGAGGCACATGAATCGGTGACAACGTGTGGGGCAGTATGTAGTGGTGGGAAGCCTGGTGCGACGTCGTGCCCGTCATCGGCCACTGTCCAGCCATGTTGTACGAGGAGGCCCCTTGTTGGGTTACGGCAGTGAAAGGGGGCGCATGCGTTTGGATATGTGGGATGTAGTGAGCGGGTGTGGACACAGGTATAACGTGTGGCATTCTTACCACTTGGGACTGGGCTTGAAACGTCACTCCTAGGTTGCTGTGAGGGGGCTGCGCTTGTGAGGATGAACCTGCAAGTGTAAAAGGGAAGGCATTGGACAAAGGGTGGCCCTGGGGAGGGACTTGAGCTGACGCGGATGTTTCTTGTAACAGTGCTTGGGTGTGGTCAGAGGTAATGGGTTGGAGGGGTATGGTCTCCCCTGCGTCCGGGTTAAATACGGGGTTCACGTGGTTATGCGGACTGAGAGTATGATAGGAGTCTTCATGCTCAGATTGCGCAGCGAATTCGTCCTCTTCATCCCGTTGTGGTTCTACCGTAACCTGGTCTAACGATTGGCTCTTGTGCAGAAGGAGCTGCGTAAAGAGCTCCGAGAATTGCTCCGGAATGGGGATTACATCGTATGGGGAAGGGATGAATTCATACCCCCCTCTGTAAAAGATCTCAAATTGCCTTTTTACTTCCATCTCAGCCCGGTCTACTGCCAGGCCAGCTTGTATCTTAATGCAAATGAAGTTATATTCATCTTGGCTTATGATATTAGCGGCAGGGTCTCTCCCTTGCAACCTCAACGATCGACGGGGCCCCATTGTGGATTGCCCTCCCATATGTTGTGTAGTGGGTTGCTGGGCAGCTGTTGTGTATGAGATGTTAACGTTCTAGGTAGTAGCAGCAGTGATGTTGATGGGATTCATGATTATAGACGATTTGAGTGTGTGGAATTGATATGGATAACGGTGTATGCGGTGGCGTAGATGAGTTTATAGGCTAAGTATCCGGCGTAAACGCTGGCGTAAGCGTGTAGCGTGTACGCTGGGGTTTGTCTGCGGCGTAAGCGCTGGCGTAAGCGTGTAGCGTGTACGCTAAGTATGCAGCGTAGACGCTGGCGTAAGCGTGCAGCGTATACGCTAGGGTTTGTGTAGCGTAAACGCTGGAGTCGACAGCGTAGACGCTGAGTCTGGTTTAAAAACGACAGCGAGGACGCTGATCAGCGTAAACGCTGAGGGACGTGAAGCCTGTTTAGCGAAGGGCCCTCCTTCTAGCGCCAAAAACTGTGCCGACCGAAATCGTCGGTGCGAGGCTGGAACGTTGCAGGCACCGAAAGATCAGCGGGCGAGCACAGTTGACCCTACTTCCGCTTGAGGGCGAGCTGGAGTGGACGAAGGCAGAGTGCCTTGAACGGTCCGCACGCGAATCAAACAAGGACTTCCCCGAGCGCCACCGAGGTGTTATACGCTGGGTTATACGTAGACCAGAGCGTAAAGGGCGAAACAGGCGCAGACGGCGTAAGCGTAGGGGGGCGTAAACAATGTTGGGCGTGAACAGCGTAAACAGAACTAGTCCCGACGTAAGCGTATAAGGCGTGAACAGCGTGACCGAATACAAAGGGCGTAAACAAATGCAAACAGCGTAAACAGTGAGCGTACACGGACGCTACCGGAGCGTAAATGCAAGCAGGCGTAAGTGGAGCGTGGGCCAAATTGACGTAAAACTGCACAACATGAACCAAGCATAAACAGTGGGCGTCCACGAACGCAAACAGAGCGCGGAGTGTGAACGCAAACAGCCGTAAACGAGGCACGGGCCAAATCAACATAAAACTGTAAAAGGACTTGCAACAAGCGTAAACAATGGATTATAGAGTTAAAATGTTGTGCACCGGTCTAACGCAGTTGTGTAGGGACACAAGGCGGACGTAAAGCCCCGGTGGACAGAGAGATGCAGCTGGTTGACACAATAGGCGAAGCGCAGACTGTGCTCAGCGTGCAGCGTGCAGCATGCAGGGCTTCCAGCGTAAGCGTAAGAGTAGAGGGTTTCAGCAGCGTAATGGCTCTGGGTCGGCTCTGGTAAATTTCTGCGGGGGGGTAAATGTGGAAAACTGGGCTATTTATAGGGGTAGGGTTACCGAGAAAAGCGGACGGGGAGACACGTGGCGTATAGACCGGGCGTTACAATTTAGAAACATGATATACGCCGGGCGTATACATTACAACAGGCTGGCGTATACGCTAGGCGTAGATGAAAACATGGCGTATACGCTAGTGAATGTTGGGCGTACACGCCGGGCATATACGCCGAAGGATGTCCACTTGCTTCAATCCTTGCTCTTCGGTGTAATCTTCATGTTGCCATTGGAAATCCTGGCGTCGAGCGTGTGCCTCCGCCGTACCTGGGCATAGACGCTAGGCGTGAACGCTGGGCGTAGACGCTGGTTGTAGACGCTGGGCATGAACGCTGGGCGTAGACGCTGGGCGTGAACGCTGGGCGTGACAGATTTTTGTGGTGTTTCAATGGCCTAGTTCGATGGTGTGTCTTTGAGGTTGATTAACTACATGTCCTCCAAGACACTCACGAAGGTCCTAATGGGGGCCACTATGCTAGGAGATGCACAACCATTAAAATCCTAATGGCAGGGTACTATTGGCCAACAATCTTCAGGGATGTTCACTAATATGTTTGCTCTTGTGAACGATGCCAATGAGATGGTGGAATGATTACTCAAATGGAGGAACCTCAACAATGGATTCAAGCACTAGAATCCTTTGACAATTGGGGCATTAACTTCATAGGTCTCATCACACCCATGTCAAATGAAAATGCGTACATCATAGTTTTTGTTGACTATTATACAAAATGGGCAAAAGTAGTAGCTATCACTGACTATACATCTTCTACTACTACTTGGTTTGTACAAGAAAATGTTGTAAATAGGTTTGGTATGCCATGTGCATTAATTTATAATCATGGAACTCACTTTACAGGCACTACCTTTTGGAAGCTCATGCAATGCCTAGGGGTTGAACATAAACTCACAACACCCTACTAGCCCCAAGCCAATGGTCAAGTTGAGGTTACCAATAGGGAAATCACAAGGATTCTAATAAGAACTATCAACAAATATAGGAAAGACTAGATCACGAAACTCAATGATGCCCTTTGGATCTACTACTCAACATGGAATCTTCCTATAGGCTATTCTCCTTATGAGCTTGTGTATGGAAAATTACCAACACTTCCTATTCAATCTAAGCTTCGTATACTTTCAATAGCCTATGACCTTGACCTTGACTTGAGTCTAGCACAAAAAGAAAGGTTAATGAGTCTCAACTTGCTATACAAAAATCAATTGGCAACCCTATCATCTAATGAGTTACACAAGGCATTCAACAAAGAGCACCATGACCTTAAAATTAGGAAAGTTAAATGTCAACTGGCAAATAAGGTTCTCTACTAGAATCCCATACACATACCTCAACAAACTAAGTTCTAAACATTATGGAAAGGACCTTATATATTTTATGAAACTTTTCTTTCAAGGACCATGATGATCTACAAACCTAAAAGCCCAAACAAGAAATAGTTGATCAAGATACAACAAGTCAAACCTTTCCAAGGGCATAAGCTAGCAAATACAACAAACACCTCATCAAATGGACAACCATGCTCCATATTTTGAATCTCCTCCTTTCAACTTAGTCATGGGGGAGATGGCCATCCATGCTAACTATGTAAGTGGCTCCTTAGTTTTTTACCATTTTTGTTTTACATATTTTTGTTTTGTAATTTTTTGTTTTACACATTCTTTATTTTACATCTTCTTATTTTCATGTTATTAATCTTTTTTAATTTTTGTTTTAAAAAATTGTTAGTACATTTGTTATTTCTTGAATATTTTACACTTTCTTTTATATTTTTTTTTATTTTGGTGTGATTTTCTAACTTTTTGTTAATAAGTGCCAAGCACAGTGGTAATTCATTGCTTGATGGTGGTATGTACGATGTTGTTATTTGATTGTTGGTGCCTAAATTCTAGCTTTGAATTTTGTTATAGATAATTAGGACATGGTTTCTTTTCACGCAATAGGTAGTAAGTCCACAACATCCACCCATCCACAAACTCTATGGTTTTCCTTGTTCTGGAACTATGCAGTCCCTTTTTCATTAACAAAACTATAGAAAATTTGTAACTTTGGTAGTTTTTAGAATTGTCAAGGATTCAAAGGTTTGAACATGGTGTGACTTCAAGGGGATTTGGTATTCTTTGTGCCTTTCTTCTTACTTGGGTGCATGTGTGTTTTCATGGACTCCTTACTATTTCATGTTGATCAATAAAAGGAAGTTGAATAAGTCTTTGCATGGTGTGGTTCCTAGTTCAAAAAAATTGATGGGAATTCAAAGCACACCCCTTAAACATAATAAATGAATAATTCTTTGCATGATGTGATTCCCATTTCAAAAAAAAAACAATGGGAATTCAAAGCACAACCCTTAAACATAATAAACGAATAAGTCTTTGCATGGTATGGTTCCCATTTCAAAAAAAAATGGGAATTCAAAGCACACCCCTTAGACAAAATAAACGGCTACAAGCATTGGTTATGGGACTAAAAAGACATGTTACTCATGCCTGAAGGTCCCCTCTAACTAAGGCCCTTTATCACTTCTTACTTCCCTTTTCTTCTCTAATAAGGAATGGTGGTTGTTCTATAGAAGCACTCTTATGTATCAAGGGGATGGATTGGTCTTAGAATGACGATGCGAAGTCACTAAATGTGGTTGGTTTTGGTCTAGACTAAGGATGGATCTTATCAAGTCATTTAACAATAAAATTCATAAGGAACTTCATGTGACCTTAATCAAGAATTCCATTCCACACTCTCTCATCCATCTCTGCTTTCCATGTTTCATCTCATTACTAATTTCATGTTCTTATTTGATGTTTTGGTTTGATGTGTAGAAATTCTTAGGTAGTTTCATTTGATTTTTTTATACTTAACCTTCCATATTTATTAATCATCCATAGGGCTTACGAACTCCTTAGTTTGAAGTTATGCAAGGGTAGTAAAAGGTCTATGCCTGCTTTGGGGAGGATCCACTTGCATATCTTTTGGTTGGGTTAGTTAAGTTCTTTATCCTTAGACACTCTTATAATCAAATCTTTTTGTTTACCTCATCAATGAGATCCAATTGTGCACATCTTCACAACATTTTTTACTAAGCTTTTCTTTTTATTGTTGTGATTTCTTACACCCTCTTCAAATATTTCCTTGTGTATAACTTTTTTAAATTTAATGGACCACTTATCTATTTTAACACTCCTAAAGGAAGCAATCTATCATAATCACAACCTAGCTGAGTGTAACCACCGACGAGACAAGGTACTTACTAGCTATGTGTTACACATTGGATACTCATTCACGATTTTGTTGTGATTGCAATGGGAAGTATGGACTGGACACAAGACTATCTTCACCAAAGATGATGTAGCAATATTACATGATGAGGATCATTCATGATCGTTGGACCTTTTCTCTCACTCTTTAGCTACCAAGAGGCATTGGATGTTAATTTTATCTTGGGTGTTGACTTCTATTACCATAAACATCCAATTTTGTAAAGCTTGTAACTTCATACACTTGGGCACTCAAAGTTTGTTGTTCCATCTGAGTTAGTTTGTATGTCAGCTAATAATCCGATACCTTCCTAATATTTTGTAAAGAACTTGTTCCTCCTGTTCTTCACTCAAGAACAAGTTTTCATTCAATCATGGGGGTATGATGAATCATGTTTTGACTAGCTCCAATATCATATATCCAATATTGGAGCCTCGACATCAAATACTTGATGTCAGAGCCCAAGATGCGATGTCAAATATTTGATATTACGGGGTATATGCCAACCTATAAATATAGTGCTTGGACTTACAATTTTCATATAGTTTTTATCGTAGCATAGCGAAGCTCTTGCAGTTTGTTTTCTTCAAAGTTAAAATATTTTTTGAGTGCTTGCAGCATGAGTCTAAGTGTGTATGAATCTTTGTTTGAACACTAATGTACCTAAGCATAGCAGTGTGATGGAAATAAAAATGAATCCTTTTGATCATCCTTGCAACACTGAGAATAGATTAAATGTTTCCTTAATGCATCTAATATTCATGCACTTCATTTCAATGGGCTTTAATTAAACAATTAATTTCTAGTTATTAATGAACACAAGCACAACCACCTCGAGCATAAGTGTAGCACTTGGTAACCCAGAAATGCTTAACATTTGGTAGCCCAACAATGTTGTACGTGTTTAGGATGTGTCTAGAAAGTGGGAATGGGTACTTGTGTTAGGCTAGCTAAGCAGTAAAATAACTAGATATTAAATTCCTCTACCTTCTATTCTTGTTGTAGGTGATTAAACTTTTAAAGCATAAAAAATAATCAAAATCATGTGCCTCAATTACACTTCAACCATATCCTTACGCTTCAGAAGTGTAGTTAGGAAGACAACGAATGTTCTCAATGCCCATTTCACTTCCTAGAGAATTAGTGCATTGAAGAACTACAGGCCCACAGAATTCGATTGGATCGCATGTGAACACCTTAGCGATTTGTATGGTTGGGCATAGGGGTACCTTGTCACTCATTAGTATTGCACAATGGGAATATTCATTCTTTATCAAGAATTTTGTGCCATCTACATGTTTTGACTCTAAGATGATGAGATCCCATTGGTGCTTTAATAACTATGCATCATAGCTAATAAAGAATAACAACAAATAAATAATTTGTCTTTGAATTAAGACCTCCCTTGATACTATCCAAATAGAAATTGTTTTTGCCTTCTATGTTTTGCCAAAGTTTTTGATATCCTACTTGTTTTACCAAATTGCAAACTTGGTTAGGATCATAATAAAGAATGTACTCTTGAATATTTCATTTATTAGGCCATAGAACTCCCTTATGGAGCCATGCTTTATCATGGGTTTCCATCATCACTTTTTTGCAATCTTTTTCTAATGACCATGTAGAAAGATAATGAGTGTATGCTATAAACTAACAAATAGATTCAACCTCTAATGACATCATCTCGACTTCAAAAAGCATAACATCACATGTATTGTCTTTTCACTTTAAATTCATCAATCAAAATAATCTTTCAAAATTCTTTGATTTATTTCCAATATTTATCGGATAGAATATTTGAAAAATACCGTGTAAAGGAAATCAGTCAAATTTAGTAATTAGTCATTCCAAGTCTTTCCAACAGTGGTGCCACCGTAACTTTGACGTATCTAGAATTATAGCGTGCAAAGGAGGAAGACTCAGGTTTGGTATGTATATTCTGAAATCTAAAATCCGTCCTGTTTGCAGGGATTCTTAGGGGCTTAACTTCTCCTTGTCCCATTGCATGGTTTATTACTAGACATTTTTTGACCATTGGATTTGGTCTCGACAAACGTACCTAAATTTCTGAGATAAATGGTACCCTGCTGTTTGTGTTGTGCAGGTGTTTATGATTGGCCATGGAAATGCTTAGGCAACGGTTTTTACAGATCAAAAGTAGCATCAGATTAGGCTATCATTTGGAGCGGTTAGGGGTTTTTAAATCCACCAATCCTTTGAGAACTCTACTGGACAGGATGAGCATTCTGCCTTTAAATGATGAACTTTTTTAAAGAGGGGCACCGCATCCGAGGAGAAAACTGTGAAATCCCATTTTACTCAAATTAATAACAACATATGAGTAACTTAACAATAACTACGATGCCATTTAAGTTGGTTAATTAGCACAGCTTCATACCAAGAGCAAGTATAATACCAAATAAGTTGGTGAGCTCACAACTCTGTACTCAGAAAGCTCGTAGCATCACCCCTTTACACTTGCTAACCCTCACTCAAGTGAAAAGTTTATTAAATACTACTTACAGCTTATAGCTGGCAACTTGGATCAGTTTGAAACTTTAAGAAAGTGACTATACGTAGATCATGATCGCGGCCGACTTAATGTGAAGGAAGAAAAAACAGTATTTGAGATAAAAAGAGATGTGGACCCTTCAGTAGGATTTCAGCAAAAATTTAGAACCAAAGTTTGGTTGAATTTGAAAGCAAGAGGAAACCCTCCTTCCAGAAGTCTTCTTGAGGCCATTTCTTCTGCTTCTTGTCAACGCTTCTGCGATTTCACAGAAATACACTTCATCACAGGGAAGGACAAGGCCTCCTCCACCATCTTGATGATCAAACCCAAACTCCTGCTCTGCCTTTCTCAGTAGATCTCTAAACAGACTATGATTCAGATAAGTTGCAGGGATCACAAACCTGAGATGCTGGCTGCCCACATAAACTGCACAGTATCCCTTGGGCACATCCGTTGGCAAAGAGTTACTCCCTGATTCCTCATGGTCACAATTTTTGAATTTCTGATATATGATTTTGGATTTGCTCGGTGAAAACTCCCTCAGAATCCTGCACAGAGCTCTGATGATCTCCCTCAAGGCCACAATCAGAGGATCTGCCTTTGTTCTTGCCATTAGAAAACCATTAGTGAAGCTGCTGCTGCTGCTGCTTTTTCTCTCGGACGATGATTTGCCATTTGCCAATGATTTGTTTATATAGACAATGGGGGTTAGAAATCAGCAAAAGCAAAACGAGCCACGGCGGTGGAAAGAAAATCTTGGAGAATATTGAATGTAAGGCGGCAATTTGGATGGACAGAATTCCAAACATGTATGCATTTTTCAATGAAAGTAATTTTGTGATATGAGCTGTCTGGAGGAGTGTTGTTTGGTTTTTTTTTTTTTTTCCTTTTTTTTTTGCAGATTTTATTAATTCTATCTGCCGACTTTTGCTAGTGCTTGTAAGATGTGATAGAGCATGGTCCAACACCAGGGTTTTTGGCCTCTGGAATGCCGACCAACCGACTATTAGATATACGTTTGGCCTTTCAGAGACTCAATGGCTAGTAGCAAGGTGGTTTACCTGCTTTATCATTTTCCATTTCAGAAATTTTAAAAAGGTTATAAATTTTTAATAGTACTGGGATTCTTTTTTCATCATCATGGATGCATGCAGGTACATCATTTCTAGCACTGGCAATAGTGCTTTTTCCCTTGGCAGGGAGTCAAAAGACACAGGTGTGGGCTCAGGAGACTGGTGCCACTAGGCCATTTTCATATCCTAGATAACTTTATCAGAACCATTCAAGATTTCTGCTGGGACAGCTGATTGCAATGGACCATATCTTTACTATTCTAGAATAGGCCTATTAGGATTTGAAGTGTACCAGTGCAATGTTGTGAGATACTCTCCCGATGAATATCCATCCAGAAAATGATTTTGGTGCAGTGAAATGAGATTCTGGCCTGTCCTTTTCGGTCATTGTTTTTCCATCCTAGACTATTCACCTTCCCAGGCAACTAGTGGGAAGGGGAAAAACAGGTTCAATGTTACAATGGATGTGTACATTTATTACTGCATTCACCTTAACAATTCTCCTTTGTTTTTTTTTTTTTTCCTTTTAATTCAAATGGAGCTCCTCACAGATTATGCAAGAGTATGATTTTCAGACAGTAACTCGCGGTGAGTTGAAGGAATCTAATAGCCAAAAGACCGTAAGATAATTAAGATATTAAGCTGTAAACTTTTAAAAAATCATTATCCATGCTAGTGGTAAAGAACCTCTAACTTCGGTTTCTATGCTAAAACTCTTATCTTTAAGTTAAAGATAAAAGCTTATACTTGTATCTAGTACAGTATAAAATAATAATTTCTTGCTGCTGGTACAGCACTATAAGACCAGTAATATCAAATCCTAGTTACATGGCTCAGAAAACATAATTGACGGACTTAGTAGACTGGTATCCATATATAAAGATATAAATAAGACAAGGATTCTTTGTTGAAGTGATTCATTCAATAATCATCTAGTTCTAGTAAGCGGATTCTCCATTTCTTTAATGGATCTGATTTTGTTTTCTTCTATTTTTCTCCAACAAATCTGATCTCTTTAAAATTCCTCTATGCAGGATTCTAAAGTATCTCCTATATTTTCAACTATTGATACAACAATTTCTGTTAATTCTAAAAATGCAGATTTACAAACAAGTAAGCAAAAATTTGAGGCCCTTCTTCTATTGATATTGATGCACCAATACACCTGATTTTATTCTCCCTTAAATTGCATGAGTCACCATTAGCTAATCTCACATCACAATATGTGTTTATTAAAATTTTTGGTTACCTTCATCATAATCAAAATTTGGCTTCGCAACTAAATGATGATGTGATGCAAAAACATTTTTTCTTCTTATTAAGCTATTCAATGCTTTAATGATGTACTTTGCCCTAGATATAGGGTCATTTATACATAACCATGAAGTGTTGATTATTAGTAGGTAGAGTCCATATTTTGATGTTGAATCTGAAAAATATTCTAAAGTTCCATATTTTGTCAAACTATTTAGTCTTCTACTGCTAATATTTCAAAAAGTTGAGTCAGAGATTGTTAGTCTTCTTGGTATATTTAAACATATGGAATCTATTTCCACACCATTTGGTTCTTGTAGATATCTTTTGTTGAAATAAATCTTTTTAACTATAATTGGTACTAAAATCATTCAAGACTTATATTCAGCCAATTACATGTTATAATCTTTCTAATTAATGCAATTTTTGTCATTGTAAAGGATATTTGTTTAATGATTGTTCTTTTTTGCTCAAGAAAAAAAATGTTGAGGAAAAGTAAAAATATGTTGAAGTTGAGGAGAGCGAAAAATATAAAATTTTAGAATATATATTTATTTTCTTTTAAAACATGGATACTAAATTAAATCTCCTTGAATTCTTACAAATGTTGTATCAAAATTGACAATTATAACATCTATATATTTAATCTCAGCCAAAAAAGTCAACGACCAATTATATAGTTGCTAGGGCTTAATTCTATAATACTAAATTATATTTTGTGCATAACCTACATAACAAGTTTGATTTTGGTGGATAATGTTGAGTAAAAATTCAAATTCATTTTTTGGTTCATAATCCTTTATAGGTCATGTTCATGGAACACTAAATTATATTATGTAATGCTAAACTATATTTCCCAAATTTTTCATTTCATATTATACAATTTTTTAAAAAAATTAATTCATTTGACTTTTTTTAAAGGGCAAAGATTTGCTTAGCATAATTATGCCAAATTATAGACATCTATTGTAAATATATAGCTAAACCAATGGCTATAATAACCTTTTACTTAAAAATAAAATAGAGACCTTTATTACAGTACCATCATAACCTTATCTCCAGGTACAACTTCTATGCAACTAAATCATTATATAGTCATGACCTCTACAAAAATTAGGAAATATAGTCATTAGAATGTAGCAAGAAAAACTCGTTGTTAGTCAAACTTGTTAGCTCACTCAAGCTTGTACTCAAAGGTATTAAATTCAATGTCCTATAATATAGGAATTCTTTCTTCTTTTATATATATATTCATACCTTTTTTTGGAAATTCAAGTGTTGCAAGATAATTTCCAAAAAAGCTTAACTACCTAAGCTATAAGAAAAGCTTTTTAGTTAATGCCTACCTATACACATACTAAATTTTAACCCTTTTTTTCCCATTTTGGTTGATGATAGTATAGTTTTATTGGTCTCTTTCTCCTCTACTTAAAGTTCTATTGATGTATTTTGTATAAATTATTTTTTATTGGATAACTCCTTTAGTTCTATAAAATGTAATTACACAATAATCTTCATATTAATTTCATTTGTGAAAAAGGAGTATTAGCTTCTTCTTCTTCATAATGTCTTTATCCCATCAATATGTGTTGATCTATTAAGGTAGGCAAAGGATTTGATGATGATTTTCTATAGCTAATTGTCACACAAAAACTCTAAATTGAAGGTATATTTTTCATGTACTTCAAGTTAACATGTCTTATGTTACAACCTAGAATTCTACTACATTTACAAAACTTTAATTAATAAGATATTATTCTAATAAAATCAAGTAAAACAAAAATTTTCCTTTTCTCAAGTTTCAACAACAGCAAAATTATTGAAATCACTTAAATGAAAATAATATTATTCAATGCAATCATTTTTTTGGGTAATTCCACTATCTATATTCATAAATCAACAATGCAAAGTGGGTAGACATTTTTTGAAAAATTCATATCTTTAATTACTATAATGTGCTTTGTATTTTAAAAACATTACTTTACAGTTTGTTCTTGTTGGTTTATTTTCTTGCATTCTCTTATTTTATTTGCATTTATAATAGTACTTCTTATAAAATAGAAGTCTTGGTTTCAATTCTAATCATTTTCTCTAAATTCAAGACTTCAAAATGACAAAATCCTAAAATGATTCAAGTTTCAAAAGTTAAATATAAAAGTAAAGTATTGAAAATTGTGGTGTGTAAGGAAATGATGGAAAAAATTAAAGATTTGTCACTACATGTGGAGGAGATGTATTAGAAGATCACTACATTGGAAGCCAAGTTTGCTACTTGGGAAGCTAGGTGATGAATCATGTTTAGATGTGCTCCAATATTGGATACATGATATCAAAGCCTTAATATCGAATACTCGATATCGAATCCCAAGATGCAATGTTGAATATCCGATATCACGGGGTATATGCTGGCCTATAAATATAGCACTTGGGCACACGATTTTTAGAGAGTTTTTGAATAGAGTAACAAAATTCTTGTAGTTTAGCCATTCTAGAGTTAGAATATTTCTAAGTGCTTGTAACAGGAGTCTAAGTGTGTACAGATCTTTGTTCAAGCATTGATGTACCTAAGCATAGCAATGTGACGAAAATAAAGACGAGCCCTTTTGATAATCCTTGCAGCACTAAGAATAGATTAATGTTTCTGTTAATGCATTTATTATTCATGTACTTTACCTTAATGCACTTTAATTAAGCAATTAATTTCCAGTTGCTAATGAACACAAGCATGACCACTTTGAGCATATGTGTAACACTTGGTAACCCAGAAACGCTTAACGTTTGGTAACCTAGCAGTGCTATATGCATTCAGGATGTGTTTGGAGAGTGGAAACAGGTACTTGTGTTAGGCTAGTTAGGTAATAGATTAATTAGATATTAAATTCCTCTACCTTTCCTTCTTATTCTAGGCAATTAAACTTATAAAATATAAAATGATAAAAATAATATACCTTAGTTGCACTTAATCATATACTTGTACCTCACAAGTGAAACTGAGAAGACAACGATCATCCCAATTAGATTTCACTTTCTTGAACCATTGTACTTGAGAATTTAAGGTCTGCAGAGTTTGACTAGATCATGCATGAATGCTTGTGATTCGTATGGTTGGGCGTAAGGGTACCTTGCTACTCATCATTGGCACCATTATTGAGGATCTTTTAGTTGTTACATGCGCTATCTAGGACTTAGTGAAAAATTATTGAAATCGTTAGAACAAACCTTACAGTCATATCATACTTTAAAATAACTATAACAATTTTAAAGAGCACACTGCATTTTTATTTTTCTAACATAAGATGTCTTCTTCTCATAGGAGCGATTCTTCACCCAAGTTTGATGGAGTACATCAGTAGGTAACCCAACAATATAAAGTGGTATATGCTCATACTAATGACTACATACCCAACTTCACCTTCATCCTGCACCAAGATGAACTGCTATAGTTGTGTGACATGGAGGGCAACATTGTGTTGCCAGATCAATCCGTTTCTATGATGCTCCACCAAACTCTTGTGTGTTTGGACCTCCAAGGACTTCATGCTAAGTAATTTATATAGGATAGTGACACCAGGGATTATTATCCCACTAAGGCACAACATCTCAGGGATCGCCAGCTAGAACAACACTATGAATCTACCAATGGAAAGTGGTTTGATGAATCCCCATTCCTACTGCACCAAAAAGATGGTGGAGAACACTTCTCTGGGGGTTTTCCATTTAGTGAAATTCCTCTCTTTGACTTCGGTAAAGGAGGTCAAAACTAGAACTTGTAATCCATGATTCACAATCCTGGTTCTAGCAAGAATGGATCTAATGATAAAGGAGGATCCAAAGAGGAGAGCCAGGGTAAGGATGCAAACAAGAAACAAGATCATGATCATGGCCATGACCACTAAAGAGAGGGTAGATGGCACCATGATGATGCTAGTCCTCCTTCCTCTTCACCTTCATCATCATCATCTTCTACTTCTAGCTCTGATCACAACTATAGGAGGCACAGCCATGATGAAGGTGATCGACAGGACCATAATGATCAAAGGGACCATCAAGCAAGTCAAGACCAAGGGTGCAAGAATTCTAGAGAGACCCACTACCATGAATGAAGGGGTAGCAAAGGACATCATAGGCACCAAAATCATGGCCGTGATGAGCCTTTGCTTGCCACCTAAATCATGCTCAACTTTGCAAAGGCAATGAGAATTTCCACAAGGCACATAAAGGATAGTCGGATCAAAAGATTAGACATGAATAATATTCCTTAGTTCAAAGGGGGATATAACTTAGATCTACAGAACCATATCCAAGCTTTTCAAGATGTATGTGCCTTGCAAAATATAGAAAATGGGTGGTAAAAGCTTAAGTTGTTTCCAAGGACACTCATTAAAGAAGTAGAAAACTAGTACTAGTCCTTAAAATCGAAATCTATTAGATGATGGAGTACAATGCTTGAATTGTTCAATGGCAAATATCAGACATACTCTTGAGTGTCCAACTTGAGGAGGCAGATCCAAGGATGGAAACAAGGGACACCCACCATTGGTTGATACTATTCCTTATTGCACAAATGTCCTAGCCATAATTATTCTCAACTAGACCAACTTTGCCACATTGTAGATGGGCTTTGATAAAAAACGAGAACCCTTGGCATCTATGCCCAAGGACGATTGTCAAAATTAAGCGCTCATTAAATCCAAAGATTGATTAAGTGGGTAGCTAAAGAGGAATGAGAATTAAGAAAATGAAAAAGTGCAGAAGAGTACAACCATGATTCTTCAATTTGCAAAAGGGAGGTTTGATTTTGTGATAGTGAAGAATAATCATCACCTAATGAGGTGGTGAATCGAAAAATCTTATTGCATAAAAAATTTCAATATAAAATTATAGCCAAGGTTGATCAATTATGGGACTCCATGGATGGTAGATTTCAAGATGTCCTTAAAATTTTTGAAGAGTTAAAAGAATAAGGTAGTGATCGTGAGTGCTGGAGGCACAAGGAAGCTAAATGTGCCACTCAAAGAGGTAAGGGCAAGATTGCTGCAATAGAGGAAGTCGCAGGAAGCAAATCAAATGATGATGATGGATGTGACATTTTCCATTATGGACATCCTAAGGGATGTTATCCCATAGTGTCACACTTATAGGAGGCTGGGGTGTATGCTTTTAATCCATGACTAGCACAAAGGTAAACACCCAAAAGATTGCCTTACCCTTAAGGCAATTCTAGGTAATTCCACTAGCAACAATAGTATGATCCAAGTGGAACTCCACCGTAACCATATGGGTAGTACCAACAATGACAACAACCACAATCATGGGCACTAACACTACCAAGGTAGAAATACCCTTACAGACAACTTGATCCATATGGATATTACGTTCAACAACCCCTATCTCCACTTGAATCTTCTGGTCATGTTTCTACTTTCCAATCTCATTACTACCCTCCCAATTATTATTGGACTCATTCTTCACATGCAACGAGGGATACCACCTTTTATCCATATCCTCCTCTTATTCCTACATATCTTCCTCCATCCTCAACACAACTACCACCTTCTTCATCTATGCAAGGTGAACTTCTAGCTGAACAACAACAACGCAACACTACCAAGGCCATAAATCTACAACCAATTCATAAACTAAGTGGTTTGGACACTCGATCAAAGAAAAGACCTTTTCTCTAACCCAACAATCTACCTAAGCCCTCACATACACATGTAGTTGGCAACCTTTCTCCTCCATCTCCCTTTGTATCAAATTCCTTTGAGTCCCCTTCAAATCAAATCCCATCCTAAATCCATACTATTATGCGAACTCATGTCTTATCTAATTAGAATCAGGCTAGCAACCTTCCTAGGAAATTAGCTAATCCTAGAAGTCCTCTTATTTATTTGCAGATTGTTGGGAATGAACTGTGCAAAACTTTCCTTGATTTAAGTCCCAATGTTAACTTAATTTCTCATAAAATGTATACTACATGGAACCTACCTCATCTCAATAAGAGCATCATCAGATTAGAGTTGGTAGACTAGTCCATCACTGTTCCATTGGAATTGGTGGAAGACATTGTGACCACTATATGTGGGTGGTCTTATCATGCTAATTTCCTAGTGATTATGGTGGAGAACTGTAAAGGGGACTTCCCAATCATCATGGGAAGGGCATGGCTAAGCATTGCTAATGCAAGAATGGGCATCAAAGATCTTTCCCTAGAAATATCTAAAGAAATCGCATTCAAGAAAATCAAG
Organism: Gnetum montanum; assembly: GCA_015680685.1. Classification (NCBI taxonomy): domain Eukaryota; kingdom Viridiplantae; phylum Streptophyta; class Gnetopsida; order Gnetales; family Gnetaceae; genus Gnetum; species Gnetum montanum. The sequence continues at coordinate 85,073 of MNCI01002286.1, forward strand.
AAGAAGCATGTTCCATGCATCATGTACAGCGATACAGGGTGCAATTGTGTGCAGAAACTTTGGCATGTTAAATGAGCATCCATCTCTACATGCAAGCAATGTGCACCAGAAGCAAATATTCAAAGGTGTTTGTATGCAGTAGCCATAAAACAAGAGGGCACCTAGTGGCTAACCATTGATCTTAGAGGCAACAAACTTTGCATGAAATTGACTGAGAGCTTGACATGCACATATGTTGTAGGCATGGATGAATTAGAGCAAGTTCATCACCAACTCTCTAATAATACATATGATGATACCTAGTGGAAAGAGTTGGAAATTCCTAAAAATTTCAAGCAAGAGCCCCATGAGTTAAAAACTCTATCGGTTGACATGAAATATGTGTTCTTAAAAAAAGGAAAGTCGATCATAATCAATGCAAATCTTGCTCCAGAACAAAAAAAATGCTATTAAAAGTGGTTGAAAAATGTTAGCAGCCTTTGCATGGTCATATCCTAAACTCACAAGGATTGATCCTCAGATATGCCAACATTATATCTACACTGACCTAGCCGTGAAGCCAAAGGGATAGCCACAAAGGCACTTAAACCTCAAACTAAAGTAGATCATCAAGGAGGAAATTGAACAACTCCTCAAGGTAGGGTTTATCTATCCCATTACCTATAGTGAGTGGGTTGGCCCACTCATGATTGTGCGAAAGAAAGGTAGCAAATGGTGGGTTTGCATCAATTTTTGGCTACTGAATATGGCAACATTCAAGGAGCATTTTCCATTATCATTCTTTGATAAGGTGTCAGACACAATATCTAGGCATTACTGCTATAGATTTCTAGATGGTTATAGTGGCTATAACCAAATCCAGATAGCACCAAAGGACTAGGCTAAAACAACATTCACAAGTCTCTGTGGGAGTTTTCAATATTGTAAGATGCCTTTTGGTCTATGTAATTCCCTTGCTACTTTTCAATGCTTAGTCCTAAGAATTTTTCAATAGCAAATTCGTAATGGTGTGAAAGTATTCATGGATGACTTCTCCACCTATGGATCTACATTTGAGCAAGCCTTGGACAACCTTAAGCAAGTACTAAAATGATGTGTTGAGAAAAACCTCAGTCTCACTTGGCAAAAGAGTCATCTAATGGTCTAGGAGGATATTGTGTTGGGGCACAAAATATCACAAGTAAGAATTGAGGTCAACCTTGAAAAAATAAGGATCATCCAAGGAATTACCCACTAGCTAGAAATGATCAAAGATATTCAATCATTCCTTAGACATATTGGCTACTACTAGCAATTCATAAACAATTCCTCTAAGATCACAAAACTGTTGGTTGAGCTAACAAAGAAAGATGCTCAATTTTTCTGGACCATCAAATGTGAAAAATCATTCTAACAACTGAAGGAAAAACTTGTAGAAACTCCATATCTACAGGCATCTGACTGGTCCAGACCATTTCATGTCATGATGAACATATCAAATTATGCCTTGGGAGTTGTGCTTACATAGATGGATGATAAGAAACGTCCATACTAAATCCACTACACAAGCCAAAGCATTATGGGTGCACAACTAAACTAGAACACTATAGAAAAAGAATTGATGGTAGTGGTGTTTGCTCTCAAGAAGTTCAGGCATTATGTGCTTGGATACAAAGTGTTTATGCACACAAACCATAGTGCCATTTGCTTCCTAATGAACAAGCCAATGGTGAGCCCCTATATCATATGGTGGCTAGTGATCTTACAAAAATTTGATCTTACAATGGTAGGTTAAAAGGGAACTAATAATGTGGTTACCAACCAGTTGTCTC
>MNCI01002286.1:91678-184875 GCA_015680685.1 Gnetum montanum
AAACCAGCTGGGTAGGACCAACCACACACAGTGGTGATGACATCCTCCACCAATCCCAAGGGAATGGTGATGGACTAGTCCGCCAGCTCTAGTTGAATGTTGCTCTTCTTAAGTTAGGGTAGGTTCCAGGCGTGATACATCTCCCGTGAAATTAGGTTAACTCCAGAACCTAAGTCAAGAAGAGCCCTATGTGGTTCATTTCCAACGACTTGAAGGTAGATTAAGGGACTTCTAGGATCAGTTAGTTTCCTGGGAAGGTGGCCTACCTTAATCCAGTCGGTTACGGTATGGGTTAACATAACCGTATGCGTGAAGCTCTGATTTTGGACAGAAGGGTGCTCCGAAGTGTTAGATGGTGGAGGAGTGGTTATGGACTCAACTGCTTGTTGTTGCAAGAGTTTGTCTAGGCTTTTGGTTCTAAAGAAGGGTCTTCTCTTTTTACAGTTGTCAGAACCAGTAGCAGGTTGAATATTTACAGCTCTCGCAGCATGACATTACTACGGTTGAGGAGGAAGTTCTCCTTACATTGTTGGAGCAGGAGGTGTTATGGGAACTACTACTGGTGGAAGAGGTGCGGATGGATTAGGAGGATGGTGTAGGTATGGAGTGTCTCCCCGGCAACGGTGCCAATGATGAGTGGCGAGGTACCCCTACACTCAACCATACGAAACAAGCGTAGCACGCACGATCCAGTTGAACTCCATAGACTAAATTCCTATGCGCTTCATGGAACACTTAAGGTTAACCATTCATTGTCTTCCTAGACTTACTTGTAGTTGTCATGGTGTCTGGTTAAGTAAGTTCGAGGTATATGATTTTTATATGTTTCTATGTTTTTCTCCTATGCTATGAGGTGAAGGATTGAGAAACTAACTAACTCTAACTAATGAACTAAGTCTCAATTAACTAGCGTCAGCATCCGTTCCCACTTACCGTACACACCCTGAACCGATGCAACTGTGGCTACCAAACGCTAATCGTCACTAGGATTACCACGCGTAATGCACATGCTCGAAGTGGTCGTACTAAGGCACTTAACTAGGAGGAAAGGATTGAGAGAATCTAACTAGCCTAAGTGCGATGAGTAGCCGATTCCTTGACTAACTGTACACATCAGGGTGTACGACTACCGTTGGGATTACCAAGCGTAGATCCTGGATACACCACTAGGTTACCAAGTAGTCACACTAGATGCTAGTAATCAAGTCGTACTCATTCCGCAATGCGATGAGCAGCCGTTCCTCAACTATCTGTACACATCCTTAGATGCTCGTAGTTAAGTCGTACTCATACCGCATTCTAGGAGTTTAAGGGTGAGAGAGAGAAAGTGATAAATAACATTAAAATAAAATCCTACTCCATGCACTACAAGTTTTATCCAATCAAGTTCGTCTTTATTACCGTACACAACTTGTGTTCAGGTACAATTTTGCTCGAATAAAGATCTGTTCACTCTAGGACTCCTACTGCGGGTACACGGAAAATTAATCTATCTCTAGAGTGATCAAACTACCAGAGCTTCACTACTTCTAGACCAGGATGGGAAATAAGGGGAGTGCCACCTCTTATTTATAGATTTGGCGACGGACCACTATATCGCGTACGCGATATCGCAGGGGACGACGCGATATCGCGGTGCATGCGATATCGTGTCTCATCAATGCAACAAGCAGTGAGTTCACAACATCCACCCATCCACGAATTCTATGGTTTTCCTTGTTCTGGAAATGTGTAGTCCCTTTTTCATTAATAAAACTATTAATGAATTTATGACCTTGGTAGTTTCTAGATTTGGAAAGGATTCAAAGGTTTGAATAAGGTGTGACCTCAAGGGGATTTGATACTCTTTGTACCTTTCTGCTTACTTGGGTGCATGTGTGTTTTCATGGATTTATTACCATTTTTTGTCGACCAATAACAAGAAGTTAAATAAGTCTTTGCATGGTGTGGTTTCCATTTAACCTTTAAAAAACTATGGAAATTTAAAGCACAACCCTTAGACAAAATAAATGGGCTCAAAGCATTGGTTATGGAACTAAAAAGACATGTTACCCATGCTTAAATGTCCCCTCTAACTAAGGCCCTTTCTCACTTTCTACTTTTCTTTTCTTCTTTAATAAGGAACGGTGGTTATTCTATGGGAGCACTCTTGTGTCTTAGGGGGATGGATTGGTCTTAGAATGGCGATGCGATTTCACTGAACATGGTTGGTTTTGGTTTGGACTAAAGATGGATTTTATCATGTCATTTAACCACAAAATTCACAAAGGACTTCATGTGACCTTAATTAAGAACTCCATTCCACTCTCTCTGTCATCCATCTATGCTTTCCATGTCTCACCTCACTACCAGTTTCATGTTCTTGTTCAATGGCTTGGTTTGATGTGTCAAAATTCTCAGGTAGTTTCTTCCAGGTTTTTTATACTTAACCTTCCATAACCATTAATCATCCATGGGGCCCACAAACTCCTCAGTTTGAAGTTATACAAGGACAATAAATGGCCTATGCCTGCATTGGGGAGGTCCCACTTGCATATCTTTTGGTTGGGTTAGTTAAGTTCTTTATCCTTAGACATTCTCACAATCCAATCCTTTTGTGTACCCCATCAATGACATCCAATTGTGCACACCTTCACAGTGTTTTTTAGTGAAATTTTCTTTTTATTGTTGTGAATTCTTAAACCCTTTTCAAGCATTTCATCATGTTTAGACTTTTTCAAATTTAATATTGAGCTGCTTATCCATTTCACCCTATTCTTTAGTTTTTCCGCTAATACTACTAAAGGAATCAATCCACCATAATCACAACCTAGCCAAGTGTAACCATAAATTTTATTGTGATTACAGTGGGAAGCATGGACTGGAAGTGGGGCTATCTTCACCAACAAATAAGCAACAGGGCCATGTGACGAAGACCCTTCATGATCATTAAATCTTCTCCCTCACTCTTCGGCTTCCAGAGGAGTTGGATGTCAATTTTGACTAGGATGTTCACTTCTCTTGTCATGAACACCCAATTTTGTAAAAGATTGTATATCTGTATACTTGGGCACTTAGAATTCATTTATTCCATCTGAGTCAAGTTTGCATGTCAGTCAATAATCTCATAACTACCCAATATTTTGTAAGGAACTTGTTCCTCCTCTTGTTCACTCGAGGACAAGTTTTCATTTAGTCATGGGGGTATGATGAATCATGTTTAGATGTGCTCTGATATTGAATACGCGATATTGAAGCCTCGATATCGAATACCCGATATTGGACCCCAAGATGCCATGTCAAATATCTGAAATCATGGGGTATATGCCGGCCTATAAATATATCGCTTGGGCACACAATTTGTAGATAGTTTTCGAATAGACTAATGAAATTCTTGCAGTTTAGCCATTCTAGAGTTAAAATATTTCTAGGTGCCTGCAGGAGTCTAAGTGTGTACAGATCTTTGTTCGAGCACTAATGTACCTAAGCACAGTAGTGTGATGAAAATAAAGATGAGCCCGTTTGATAATCCTTGCAGCACTAAGAATATATTAATGTTTCTTTTAATGCATTTAATATTCATGCACTTCACCTTGATGCACTTTAATTAAGCAATTAATTTTCAGTTGTTAATGAACACATGCACAACCACTTCGAGCATACGTGTAATGCTTAGTAACCCAAAAATGCTTAATATTTGGTAACCCAATAGTGTTATATGCATTTAAGATGTGTCTAAAGAGTGGGAACAGGTATTTGTGTTAGGCTAGTTAGGCAATAGATTAATTAGATATTAAATTCCTCTACCTTTCCTTCTTATTCTAGGCGATTAAACTTATAAAATATAAAATGATAAAAATCATATGCCTCAGTTGCACTTAACCATATACTTATACCTCATGAGTGGGATTGAGAAGACAACGATCATCTCGATTAGATTTCACTTCCTTGAACCAATGTACTTGAGAACTTAAGGTTTGCGGAGTTGACCAAATTGCCCGTGAACACTTGTGATTCGTATGGTTGGATGTAGGGGTACCTCACCACTCATCACTAGGACTAACTAAATCCAAATGATGATTAGCTAAAAGAATTAATTGAAAAAATTACATGAAAGCAAAAATTGTTACATTGAAGGCTATTGTTAAAACTAATCCAACATAGAATTCATTATCATCCTAGCCTTGTCTTAACAAAATGGGGTTGGCTACATGAGTTCTTTTTTACCATTCACCTCTATCAAGAGCTAGATCTTTGTTTATTTGCACTTTTTTCATATCATCTTTGATCTTTTTTTTTTCATATTTTCTTTGGTGATCCAGTAAATAAGTAGCTTTAGAAAATCAGTGAAGAAGCTCACATAGATCTAGTGATAGGTAGACTTCTTGATGAAGAAGAAAAGAAATGAAAAAGCTTGTAACCTGCATTTTGTTCGGATAGAAAAAAATGAAAATGAAAACCTACTTCAAGAAGTGACCACAATGATAAATGACATTATGCCTATGACACCACCTAACATAAGGAAAGCAATTCATTCTAGGCCTAAAAATGGTAAACCCAGACACATTACTATCAAATTTCATGACCCAGATGATAGATCCAAAGTCTGAAAATATTGCAATCACTTAAAGGGCTATAAAATTTGGATCAATAAAGATCTCTCCAAAAGGGAACTTGCAAAAAGATCTATAGAATGGAGGAATGTAAAAGAAGCAAGAGAAAAAGCTTTTGTAGCATGGTAATGCAATAATTGCCAAAACTAAATATTCAAAAAAAAGTTCACAAAGAAGATGTAAAATATCTTTATTGTAAATTTTTAAACATTGATGTTAAAATAGTAGATAAAATGAAGGTGTTATATAATATTTTTTTAATAAATTTAACATTTTTTATATTGCTAAGACATGGGAAACTAAAGACTCTCCAAAAATTGTTGTTCCAAATTTTTCTATTTTATTTGTTGCTACAAAATAAATGCATATCCTAGAAGACCTTTTAGAGATTTGATTATTCTAATTCAAAATTCTCTTCATAAATAAGTCCAAATAGAAAAGGTAAATAAATATAGTTACTATGTATGGCCAAAAATGTTACAACAAAAATCTTTTTTATTTTTAGCTTTTTGCTACTTCACACCTAGAGAAGCTACTCTCTATGAACGAAAAGGATTTTCTCTTTCAATCCCTTCATATGAACATTGCTAATTTTGCTCAAAGAGAAAAAAATTATATATGTGATGAATTTTATGCTAGAATTAGTTATAATCAAATCCCTATTAGTCACTAAAATCCTCAAGGCTTTTTAGAATATTGATCAAGTGCAAAATGAAATTGGTGCTCTAAAGATAAATCATTTCATTGTATGGGAAAAAATTGTTAGAATAGGGCCAAGGACTAGAACTATTAGTTCTAAATGGCATCAATAAATATCCAAAATCAAGTGGGTTCATAACTACAAGGTAGCTGCAGTATTGATTTTCTTCTTTCTAGCCTATACAATATTAGTAGCATCAAATGTTTTGAAGTAGATGAAAAATTAATTGAACCATGTCATCACCCTTTATACTTCATATTATTAATAGATACATAGCATATTAGATATTCTAGGATGCAAAAGCACTTCAAGATAACTGAAAAAATAAAGGATTTTCAAAATGAAATTCAAAAGATTTAGAATCTAAGTATGGGTCTTATGAAAACTCTAATTACATCTTCCCTAAATATTTAAATGTCAAAATACCAATAATAAACAAAGTTTTGATGATGAATGTAAGACAACTAGAATTTTATTGAAAACATAGAAGCTACCAAAGACTATCAAGGCATATAAAAATATGATTCAAACTAAATTTTTAAAAAAAAATTATTAGACAAAGACAAAATAGTTTATTAGAAATGATAAGAAAAGATCCCAAATATTTTTGGTGTTCATTTCAAAGTAAGAGAAGAACAAACTATGCTCTCTCTCAAAGATATTGAAAATTTTTATCAATCTTTATTTCATAGCAATAATAGAATAGAAGATTTTCCTAACAATGGTACTATAATTTTTTTTTTATAACACAGTGTAGGGGATAAGAAAAATAGCATCAAGAAAAGTAGTTGATATAAATAACTTAAAAGGAGAAATGGGAGGGCCATTGGTATAAAATATCATGTAGAAGAAATTAAATTTGGCTATGCAAGTGGGATTAGAAAAGGAATGGTGGATCAATAAAGTAGTTATTCTCTTTTAAAAAGAAGAGAAAAAAGATCTAAATAATTATAGATTAATTGTAATCAACAATAGTTTTGCCAAGCTTCTGGGCACTATTTTAGAATCTATGTTTGGAAGATGGGCTAAAGAAAATTAAATACATGTAATTTCCTAGGCAAGATTTAGATGACTACATTTTATTATAGATCATCTCATCACTTTAAAATATCTTATTAATAGAATAAAGAGTCCATACAAGAGAACTTTTATCTACTTTATGGATTTTTCTATGGTCTATGATTCTATCATTGAAAAGAAGTTATGGAGGTACTTGGAAAATTTAGAAGTTCCCATAACACTCTTATCAACTATCCAAAAACTTAAAAAAGAGGTATACATTTAGTTTACAAATGGGAAATAAATAATTTTGTTGGTCTTAAATCAAGATGTCTTCTTTATCATACTTTATTTGGTCTTTTTATTGATGAACTTGAAAAATGGATTCATAGAATACCAACTCATTTTACAATTATAATTGGAAGTAGTTTTGTCAAACTCTTACTCTATGATGATGGTGTTGCCTTAATTTCAAATTTAATGGAAGGATTGCAACAAATGCTTGATACTCTTAATGACTTTGTCAACATTTCGGAATGAAAGTTAATGTTCCAAAAACAAAAATTATGATTTATGGCACATGAAATAAGATGTACAGTTTGACTATACAACATGAACATGTGAACATAATTTCCTCTTCCAAATATCTTGGCTTAAAATGTTCCTAGAATTATAAATGGAACCAATGCATTTCTCAATAAGTTACAAGTGGTATGAAAGCCATATTAAGAAGGAATCTATTCTAGCTTGGGATATCCTAAAACAACTTTATCATGTCATTGTTCAACCTACTATTCTTTATGGGTGTGTTGTATAGGACCTTGCTTCAGGTTCATCACCCGAAACCACAATGCTCATCCTGCTAAGTGGGATTTCAAGGGGGTTGGTGGATGAGCGAAAGCCTAACCTTTTTAAGTGGTTGCACCCAAACTCGAACCCAAGTCTTCAACTTAAGAAACAAGCTCCTTACCATCACTCCAAATGATCGTCTCTAAAATGATCATCACTCAGAGCCACATTGCTCATCCCACTAAGTAGGGTCTTGAGAGGGTTAGTAGATGAGTCAAAGCCTAACCTCTTCAAGTGGCCAAGCTCGAACCCAAGTCTTCGACTTGAAAAACGAGAACCTTACTATCACTCCAAATGACGATACATTTATGGGGTTTTGCTCTATCAAATAAATATTGGGAACAAATAAAAAAAATTCAAAAGCTTTTTTTTGTTTATTTTTTTTTTTCTTTTGCTAGATGATTTTAAAGTGAGGAAACAAACACAATATCATATTATGCTTCTTGAAGCAAATATGATATTGTTAGAGGTTAAAGCTATTTGTCAATTTATAGCCTACACTCATAATCTTTCTGCATCTTTATTGGATAAATATTCCAAAAAAACGATGATGAAAACCCATTATAAAAGGTGACTTCACAAGGGAGTTCTATGGCTTAATAACTAGAATATTCAAAAGAACATTCTCTATTCTGATCCTAACCAAATTTACAATTTGGTAAAATAAGTAGGATATCAAAAACTTTGGGAAAGTGTAAAAAGCAAAAGTCATTTCTATTTAAATAGTATCAAGGGAGGCCTTAATTCAAAGGTAACTTAGTTATTTGCAGCCATTCCTCGTTAGTTACAATGCACAATTATCAAAGCATGAATGGGATCTCATCATTTGAGAGTCAAAACAAGTAGATGACACAAGATTTGTCATGAAGAATAAATATGCCAACTATGCAATACATATAGCATTGAAGATGGATACTATCCTCGAGAGCATATTAAACATAAATCGAATATTACAATTGCAAATTTGGTTGATTTTGTTGTAGATGTTGCAAAAAACACTTGGTAATTTTCTTAATAGTGTTTTCAAAACTTACAGCATGTATATTTCTAATGTCCAATATATCCATACAGATGTAATAAAATTTCAGTTTTAGTTTCAATTTCAATATTTGCAAGCTATTTTCTTGTAAGATGTTTATCTATCAAGATTTTCTTCCCTTTTAAATTGCTCCTACTAAGCTAGACTATTCTAGATTTCATTTAGGTTGCCAAATTTCCCAATAATATAACTTAATTTATCACCATTTCATTTTCTATTATAAGCATCTTGTATGATAAGCATTGACAAATGTTTGTCCAAGAGATGCATTATACTTATCAAGATATCCTTAACAATTTCATTTCGATTTTTATTGTACTTTCAGGAATCCCAACAAATCAAAGATTCATAGATAACAATTTCATTTCGATTTTTATTGTACTTTCAGGAATCCCAACAAATCAAAGATTCATAGATCTATTCTGTTTCTCTGTAATTTCATCATCAATTCATATAAAGCTTCCACTTGCCAGAAATGGAATGGTCAAAAATGCATTCCAATGGATTTCTAAAAGCCTTAAACTCAACAAAAGGATCAAACTTGCATGATCACGGGTTCTGAATTTGGAGGATGGAAAACAGAAATGATAAAATGTAATTCATGTTTTACATTAGTTTTGAGTGGCACCTAACAAGTGATGGTTTAGATGTCATTAACAGTGATGGTACAATTCTAAGTATTTGATAACCTATTGGAAGTGGTAGTCGATGCTGGTGTGATTACGACGTGATTAACCCAAGGAAGCTTCAATGCCACAATAAAGCTTAATTATTCTACCTAGTTATCCATAAATTAAACCAATATATTAATTTAATACTAGGTTATTCTACGTGATTAACCCAATAATTAATTAATTAAATTCTAGGTAATAAATTAATTTAATTTATGGAATGCACTTTTTTGCCCTTTATCCATGAATTAAATTTTACCATGTATAATATCCGGAACTTAAATGCTTATGCCCCAAAGAAGAATCAGAACTTCCTTGAACTTCTTTTAATAATGAAAATGAAAATGAAGCTGCATCATCTGACATTCAAACAAGATACACAGAAACAAAGCCATGAAATGGCCGATTTGGAAACATTAGGTAAAGCTATAGATACAAAATGTGAACAGCAGCAGACAAATCATCAAGCAACAGCGTAAACAGCACCTGTGGGACTTTTATTAGGGCCTTCAACCTGACCCTTATAATATACTAAAAACAAAAAATCTTTAACATTAACAACTAAATAATAAAATTAAATTAAAAATAAATAATTTTTTTATTATTTTATCTTACCCAACAGACAAATAATTTTGCAACTTTCCAAACATTGAATATTGCAATGGCCAAAATGTCCTTAAAGCTCTAGTTTCTCCTGGATCTTCAAGTCATCAAACAACAAATGCAAGCAGATCTGCACCACAATCCAATCCCAATCCACTATAAGCTGAGATGCTTGGTAATATGACCCTCGGTGGGCCTTCTAGCAATGGACAATTTAATATAGGACAGACCATGTCAGAGCTAATTCAAAATCCGAACACCTAAAAGCAATTTAGTGAGTCGAGCAATACAAACGCCAATTCAGTAGAACAAATTTCTGGACAGTTATGTGAGCAAGCACAAACTTGTGATACAAAATTTTCAGGACAAGTACAAGGAGGCATGGCCCTTTCATCCTTTTATTATACATTTCAGTTCGGTCTCTGCAAAAAATAATGGATTCAATGCTCTTGTGTTTGGCTATTTTAAACGTCTTGATTCTATGATTATGGTAATTTTGTACCAATCATTCAGAGACCTGAAAATAAAACACTCCCGACGTGGTTTACCTGTGTCAGTGAAAAGCTGCAGCAGATGGAAATGATCGTCTCTCTCATATGGTTGATACATTTGACGTCCATCATTTCAATAATTCAGAGGGACATTTATATTTTTACGTCATGTTTGTTTTGTGAGAAATGATTTAATATTTTTTTGAAGGAGCTAAAAGCCATTGATTAATTAATTATACATATTATCTATGTATCAATTTTTGCTAATAAAAAACTATAATTTTTTTGTATTATTTACTTCACAAATAACAATCAAATGTATAAAGTATACATAGGATTATTATTCAATTTCCCTGTTCAGTCCAACCTTGAATAATATGTATATGTATAGAAAATACTTAGAATATAGATACAAGTCATTCAAGTTTAAATTGTCCATTATGCAAATGATGAGACTTGAAATTAGATAATATTGATAATTATAACTCACTAGATTTTCTTTTTATCTGAAAACATGATTCTAATTTATACACAAGAATAATAATGCAAAACTTATGTATCCTAGTTAAACATATAACGTTCTAACTTGTACTACCATCAAAATAAGTTAACCTATATTTTAGTTTGCTTCATATAAGAATTATTATGCACTATTTTATGATTAACTTATGTTGATATAAGTTAACCTATATTTTAGTTTGCTTCATATAAGAATTATTATGCACTATTTTATGATTAACTTATGTTGATATAATGTTTATGTTTTAAACCTAGACATTGTGCTCCAAAATGTCAAATCTATATTACTATCAAAAATATTTAACATATAACTTATATTTTCGTTTGGTTCATATAAGAATTAGTATGGACTATTGAACAATTAACTTATCTTGAATCAAGCCAATCAATTTTCAGTATTCATCACATCTATCCTCTATTTTTTTTTATAAATCAAATCATGAAATGTAACTTTGTAATTAAAGTTTGTGAATTGTATCATGCTACAAATCATAAGTTCAATCCCAATGCTAAAAAATATGAACACACGGTAACAAACAAATAATGACTTAAACACTAAACTTTATGGAGACTTTACAAAAAACAACTAATGAAAATAACTCTTAAAATCTAAGATTTGATAGAAAAATGATTCACTTACAAGCTTCACAATTCTCATATAAAAAGCTACTAAACATGTACCCAAAGACTTCTAATGTTTTCTCATAACCTCACTTTTAAATACTTCATCATAACTTCAAACAACACTCTGTATAATACAACTAAACTTTATACAATACAGTTATCTTCTGCTTATCTACAATTACACTTTATACAATATAATTATCTTCTGCTTATCTTCTCTCCCTTCTGAGTCAGAATTCAGTCTTATTAATGACCCTTTCTAATCCTAATTCTAATTCAAAGTTCCTTATCTTCTCCCCTCTTTGATTCAGAATTCAAAGTTCCTTATCTTCTCCCCTCTTTGATTCAGAATTCAATCTCGTTGCTGACCCTTTCTAATCCTAATTCTAATTCAAAGTTCCTTTTTCTCTCCTCTCGGATTCAGAACAGTTGGTCTCATTCTGGACCCTTTCTAACCCTAATTTTAATTCAAAGTTCATTCTCATTGCTGAATTCATTTCTATTGGCCAAAACATTAAATACAATATTGCAACCCATTACTTGTCATACACCTTCAAGTCCAAAAGTAACTCTTTAACTCATATACACCTTACAATTCTTTATTATTTCATCCCTTCTAATCTTGTCTCACTTGCATTTCTCCTGATTTTAACTTATCCAATCATCTTAACTCTTTTAAGAAAATATTCAGGATACGTCTTGTACATAATATTATAGTGAATGAAAAATGACATTCAAAATTGTTATTTAATTAAAAAATACAAAAAAGTGACATTTTAATGTTATTTAAATTACCTCTTGTTACTTTCTGTAGAATCTGGCGTCCGCTACGTCTGCTGCCTAAAAAGAACTCAAACCATGAAATTTGCCATAAACCGTGAGTTTCGATTTTTGTTTTTTGTTTTCAGGAACCTGCCTCATTGTTATTGATCGAATCACACCTGAACAATAACGCGCATCAAATTTATATTAAATAATTTTGTTTTTGTAATACATCGTTGATGGTTCTTTTCGTCGCTCTTGTAACTGTTTGTCTGCCATAGAAAGTCCACAAAACTGGCAGTCCGTTTATCAGTTTCTAACCCGTAAGTTCGGAAAGCGAAATAATTCTCATCTTGCCTCGTACGTATAACCAAATTCCTTCTCATGTAATCGTCAAGAGAGAATAAATCATAATATGTACTTTCTTGAATAAAAAAATCAGTAATATAGCTTACAAAATGAAGTCTTACAAAATTCAAAGGAAAGCAAGATCAAATTACAGCCACAGAAACTATTCGCTTGGTTGAAGCTGGGACAAGAGAACAACGTAATTGTAAGTACTTCCAAGATAATTTCCATCTCATAAAATAAAAGTCAATAGAAAAGATTCATTCGAAAAAGAGTTTACAATCAATATAGGAACTTAAAGAAAATAATTCTCATTTTGATTTATACATCGTATGTGAGATCCCGAGCAATTAAGATGGATGAGCAAAGTGTGAAGAGTTCAGGGCCTGTCTGTCGGTTTAGAGTTTGAATGCAGCCGTTTGGACAAGTCTCTCTGTAAGAGTTCACAATATTCCTGCCATAAAAGAAAAATATCATTCACGTGAGAAAGGTTAAAGAGAAATAGTGGAAGTCTTTCAACAGAGTGCATTTACAGGGCAACTATAAAACATTTAAAACTATTTGCCCGTTCTGAATATCCAATCATAAAACAACCTTCACGAAATAAGTAAACAAAGATGATTGTTTTGCACATTAATTTTTGTTAGTAGGTCGCCTTCGACCCACAAATGTCAAAGTGATGGGATTCCTATACCCATATATTTCACCAGAGCTGAAAGACAAATGAAGTGCATGAAATTTTTACTATTGCAAACATAAGCATCGAAGAAGCAACTAAGTCCATCCAGTTTCCTTAAAAATATTTTCCAAAAAACTTCTGAAAATAATATTCAGTTGCACTTTTGCAAGAACTCAACAAAGAAAAACAAGCACAAAAATATTTAATGGGCAGAATTAGATGGTTATTAGTCACTAGAAGAGCAAACCTCTTACGCTTACATATAACGGTTTCTTGATCAAAAACATGATGCAAAAACAAATTACTTACATTGGCAAGTCCGTCAGTGCCGTTTAGATGATTAACAAGGTCAGATGTATCAACCGTATCAGAGAAACCATCATTTGCATCTGCTACAGCTCTTTCAACCACAGAGCTAAGGAGCTCCTCAGGAGGCTCTTTATTTTCAAGTCTCTCAATGATTGGTTCAAAAGTACCCTGATCACAAAATCAATACGTTAAAAGCTCTGTAAGACAAACACATTAAATAATCAATTTTGCAGAAACTGAATTGAAAGGTAAGGACCAACCTTTATATCTTGGTCATGTGTACCACCGTTTGTTGCGGGTGGAACATGTGCTACCAAATTTGATGTCATCAAATCTTCTGGAGAACAGGAAGATGTTGAACCAGATGGTCTACCCATGACCTGAGATACAATAGGGGCCATTTGCTGCATCAAGGATGCAAGGTCTATGCCTCCTTGTCCTTGACCCGAAAAATTTGTATCTAAATCTTGTACTTGCTCACCTAACTGTCCAGAAATTTGTTCCACTGCATTTGCAAAACCCGGCATTTGTACTGCTCGATTCACTAAATTGTTTAAAGTATTCGGATTTTGTATTAGCTGTGACATGATCTGTCCTATATTAAATTCACCATTGCTAGAAGGTCCGCCTTGGGTCATATTACCAAGCATCTCAGCTAGTGGATTGAGATTAGACCGTGTTGCAGATCTGCTTTCACTTGGTGTTTGATGACTTGAAGATTCAGGAGACACTAGGGCTTTAAGGACATTCTGGCCCATTGTTATTGATGCTTCCCTGCTATTGCTCCCACTTTGGCCATCACTTCCGGAAAGATTACTTGATTTTTGCTTACGAGTCTGTTTGACACGCTTCAGAAAGAAAACTACAATCAAATCACATTTATATATGAAAACTTTAGTTTAAAAGAAAATCCAGCAGCTAAACCAGGTAACTGCTTACCTTTGAAGGCAAAGGTTGAAGGCCTCCTAATCCAAGCCCCACAGGTGCTGCTGATGTTGTTGTCTGATGATTTGTCTGCTGTTGGTCACATTCTGTATCTATAGCTTTGCCTGATGTTTCCAAATCAACAATTTCGTGGATTTGATTCTGCGTATCTGTTTTTGTAGTTGAGTTATTTGCTGCATCATTGGTATGAATTTCAGATAATGCAGCTTCATTTTCATTATCAGAAGTTCCAGGTAACTTTTGATCCTCATTTGCAGCAGAAGCATTTAAGTTGGATGCATTAGATACTGTATTTACCTGATCAGTCTAAATAAAATAGTAATTTAAAATGCAAGGAACTCTACAACATCAGG
The DNA here is from genome assembly GCA_015680685.1 of Gnetum montanum. NCBI lineage: Eukaryota > Viridiplantae > Streptophyta > Gnetopsida > Gnetales > Gnetaceae > Gnetum > Gnetum montanum. The sequence continues at coordinate 106,162 of MNCI01002286.1, forward strand.
TGATAGCAGAACAACACAACCTATAACTGACTGTATCATACCTGACTTTGGTTCTCTGTCTCAGATCTGAAAGAAGTTAACATTCGTTGCATAACCGAACCTACCAAATTTGCCATTTCATTCCCACTAGAAACATCAGTATTACCATCAGTGTTTCCTTGGCTCCGTCTATTGTTATCACCGGCAGTTGAATTATAACTACCAGATTCTTGATGTCTACTTTCACCGAGCCCTGTTGTCCCTGAAGAAAGCACAAAAGTAAGTTGGGTTTCGTTCGCGATATAGCTAAGCTATAAATATTAAAATAGTTCAAGAAACTTCAGACCAGGTTGCCTAGGCGTTTCCAGCAAGGTGTTTGGAATAGCAGATGCAGAGAACATGCTAGGTGTTGACAAGGGGTTCATAGTTTGTGCATCTGTATTGCCATTATGGGTTTGAACCTGTATGTGGGGCATGGCAGGAGGAACCTGAAAAGCTTCCGATCCCTGAGGCTGAGTACTGGGTGTGCTGCTGTTGGTGGAAATTTGGCTTACAGCTGGGATAGGTACCCCTTGACCAGATCTCATCTGTTGATATCTATGAACTTGTGGATAGAAAACATTTAATGTACCACTTGCAGTTGCCTCAGAAGGACGTGCAGGAAAGGCTGCTGGGACAGCTGCAACAACTGTCCTAACAGGCACCATACGGATAGACCCAGATTCCCTGGTAGATTGATTGCCAGGAGCAGTTTGGCCTGTCTGCCCACTCTGGGGCTGAGTTCCTTGGGTTCCCGATTGATTGTTTGATAACGATGTTACAGGAACTGCTCCAGCTGGCATCGATGATCCTATTATAAAATGAAAATAACACTCGTGCGTTACTTTTAAAGATTCATTCTAAAAAGAAAAATAATAAGCACCAAAACATTAACTTGCCAGGATGAATATATATACTGATGTTCCTTGGAACGTCCCCAACTCCCATGGGACCTGTTGGAACTCCTAAATTTGGCTGAAGAATGGCTGGAGGGAATGCACCCAATATGCCAGTTCTTTGAAAATTCTGGGCCTGCCAAGCAAATAGATGCATAATCAATGAAACCATGTAAAATGTCAGTTTGACAAAATACAATAAATAAGTTTGAGTAAAAGTGTTTTTTTTTTTCTTACTTGAACCATGATGGGATTAGGACCATCAGGAGAGATATAGACAGCAGGGCCAGAGTTTACAATAGATTCAGCCTGCAAATGATGTTTGTAACGTTTATATTTTTTTTATGTATGTTCCATTGAAAACGTAACAGCGATGACAAAGACATAAATAGCATACATGCGATTGACCCATCCGTAATGTCAATGTTGCCCGACCAAGCTCTAGCAGTAAGGCACCCATCTCTTGCATCATAATTCCGTTCCACATTGCTAATGATTGAATTTGGCTACGAGTTGATGGTTCAGCAACTGAAGCCTCGCCTTCCAGTTGTCCTGCAAATTGCTGATGAGCCAACAAACCGAGAAGTAATGAGCAATTTAAATGGCAAAAGATAAATATTATGTCATTAGTCTTCTAAACACTTTATATTTTCAAACTCAGAAGAGAAATGTCAGATCATTGCTGAATTACCACATCATGCAATCAAACTAACGTCAGCAGAAAAATGCAATACTAACATAGATAATAGTGCTCTTGTAGAAAAGTATACTTTATTAAACTATTCAATTAAAATAGGAACTTAAGCCTAGATTAGCAATTACATTATATTCCAGTTAAGAGTGATGGTTAAAGCAAGATCTTATAAATCCCTTGGAAGGTTCTAGATGAACATGCTATAAGATCAAGCCCCTCTTAATAGTTTGTATCTCAGTGAAATAGTGACATTATATGCTTGGCTAACAGGAAAGTCTGTCAATCCTTATTTCTCATTGCTTCATTATTTATCATTAATGCCTGTGTCCTAATTTTTTCATAGATTTTCATCTACTTATTCACTAATGCTGGATTTTTATTATGGTGTATTAATGTTAGCTGCGTTCATTTTCAATGATTTCAAATTCTTCCCTATTTCCAGTGCTAAAACATTCAAACGAAAACATCAAATTTAGCAAAACCTTTGTCCAGTGACATGGCACAGCCCTAAACAAAGGTCCTAAATTCGGTCAAATGAAATATTTGTGATGTGGTAGAAAATGGATGGAACACTATCAGGGGAAACCATATAATGTGAACCCTTTTAACCGTCTCACAGTTAAAACACAGGATTTTAGGGAATTTTAAGGTAACTTACAGAGAATGACAATCTAGCAGGCCCTGTCAACAACTGTATTGTGCGATTTATGACAGAACCCAAGGAAGCAGGTGTAAGTGGGACTCTAGAAGTTGATGACATACTAGATCCACTTTCTTGGCGATTTGAACTTTGCTCAGAAGATGAAGAACCATGCTGATTGTTGAACCCTGTAAAATAAACCGTAGAGAATATTAGCAGTTATAAAAAAATACAAACTAATTTACTTTCGGAGACATTATTCAACTAGCAGGCTTTTATGAACATAAAATATTATGAAACGGCTCAATATGCACACAAACCATTATGGGCAAATGACTGTTCAATTCTATTTAGATAAAGCCCAATTGTAGATATTGCATCTGGAATAACCTGAAACGAAACGAAAGACAAAACATAAGGACTATATTATCTTCAAATCAATTTGAAATGGCATTTACCAGAAGAATACCAAGAGCAGCTTGTACGCTTACCCAATCAGATGTTGGACCTCTCTGCTGTGTAGCAGCAAATGCCTGAAAATTATGAAGCAGTGGTTCAACTTGAATATTTGAAAACACCAGCCCAGGCTGCTGTTGGTTAGCTGTTTCTCTTTGTCCATTGCTTAAGTTTTCATTTTGTTGCTGCTCAGGTGCACTCACCCCATGTGGCTGAAGCAGAAAAAACACATCAACTACTACTTTATTGAATTATCTAAGAATAGTTCTTTAGGATGAAAAAGCTCGAGTAATTACAGCAGGTGTTCCTCCTGCCCCAGCATTTACAGGAGCTATATTGCCCATCCCAATTGAAGTAAGTACAGTTGATAAAATCTGTTGCAAATGAGAAATAAAGTAAGCAAATGAGTTAAAATGACTCAAATATTCCAAGAGATGTCCATTTCATCGACAGAATGAAAATAGCAATTCTTTATAGCATATTTGCTGATAAACCTAGCAACCATACCCTATTGAGGTCTGGAAAACCACCATCCCCTTGCTCTTGAAGATTGAAAGAACCAAAAACAACATTGTGAGAAACTTGGCCACTCCTATTACGAGCTGCAGAATCATTGCCTGAAATCATATGACAAACCACTCAATTCATCACATAACATTAACATATTTTTGCCAAAATTCATCATATCAGGATACGGATTAAATTGAAGAATTAAAACAAGAGAAAGAATCAGAGATGACACACTCAACAGAAAGATAATACTCACTCTTTAAAAAATACCATCTCTAAAGAAAAAATTGTGTACAACACATGCACAATAATGAACATAACATCAATAATTTCTAATAAAGTAAAACGACATATTAAAAGAACGGACCTTGTTCAGCACCTCCATCAGTTCCACTTGGCCCTGCAGCAGCTGATGTAGCAGGTTGTCGAACAACCAAATGTAACGTGTGCCCATTTTCAATAGCTAGTATTATGATATAAGTGAAACATTTTGGCAAACCATGCAAGCCAAGTGTCTCCAAAAATATCTATAGTATTTACTAATGCTTGAACCCAAGAATTGAGACCCATGACATTAATTATTCATTTGAAATATAGAGCAGTCATCACAAATCATATGATTCATTTAAATATAGACCGGTAATATAACAATTACTTTGTACGTCAGCATTATAACTAGATATAACAATTCCAGGAAATAATAACTATGTGTTCAATGCCTATTGGAAAAATAAATGTCATATCCTAGAAACAGAAGCATATCATTGTATAAAACTCTCATGAATCAGTACTCATTTTCATGATAATATTTTTCTTTAGGTTAGAGTAGTCTGTAGCAGCCTTGTGATTTAAATTCCAATCCAACCAGCGATTCCCAAGGAAAACACATAAGACAAAACGTCCATGATTCTCTAAAAGATTATGCAATTTCATGAGAAGCATGAATAATATCTTTCTAATAAAAATGGTAACGGATACAGTAATCAGAGAGCCGATGCTCATTTTTCAAGACTCTTCCCCTGCAAATAAGGCGCTGTTGATCCACTGGCACTCCAGTCACACCAACAATTTTCTCTTTCAAAGCTATTACAGGAATCTGCACAACCCTTAAAATCAAAAAGCTTTTCTATGGAAGCCCGAATAAGAAACTATTGACAAAAATTGAAATTTTTACCCACGGAGTAAAATATAGGCCAATGATTTATCATATTCTCTACTTTTGATACTGATCTTTCAACATGACAAAGATGCAACAAGCAGTCTTTTCACAAAAAAGTAACAAATTTGTAATAAAGCTCTAGTTATTTATTTGATTCGGCAATAAACAAAACAGTAAAATCAAGAATAAAATTTTTGAACATGTAATATCCTACGCTAATTCATTAACCCAAAAAAAAGGTAAGATTTTCCTAAGTAATAACACCAATATTAAGGAAACATAATTCAGTTATGTCTTTGGCAAGTCAACAACTAGCTTTGATTTTTAAGTAGCTTTTTGTAACAACATTCAAAATAGACTATTCTAACTTCTAAATAATACAGTTGTTTTAACACATTGGCAACTAACAAATCATTCTGCACATGAAGTAGAAATGTTCCAAGAGATTTTTTATTGAGTAAAATATTCTTACCTAAACCATATGCTCTTTCCCATTTGACATTAACAATAACAGGGAATAACATCCCAATTAACAAACAATGATGCAGGTTCAATCATAATACAAATATATAAAACAGTAATTTCAATCTTTTATAATATATTACAGAACTAGGAGGCAATGCACGTCAGCAACAAAGACACCTAAACATCAAAGATGAAAATATCACCAATTTTACATAAAAGTTATCTGATAACCTATAGAATAAACTTTAGATTGCAATCCTTTTCCATGAGATTATCATGTGCCTAATATGAAATTTTTAACTAACAAATGACAGATTGAAGCTAGCATTAGATGTTCAAAGAATCCACATAATCTACTTCAAAATATCCTTAAAAGTTTACAATAATAAAGTGATCAAAAAAATAACTTTACATTTTTGTCAACTTGAATGTTATATGTCTGGGAGTCCAATGTCTTCAGTTTGATTTCTATATTTGCTTCAGAACATTCAGCAGCATCACCTGAACTTTTAATATTTTCATTTCCTGAGCCATCTGCCATCTTCCCTAGGAAATTGATGATGCATGATTAGCGTAAATTAAATTTAAAAAATAATCATCAATAAAATAAAATAGTATAGTGTAAGTTTAAAGAGATGAATGTCTTCACCATCAAAAATTAGGAGAGATGTTACATCATCATGATTTATCATCTTTACGTTTTTCATAGTTAACTTTGTATTTTTGATAGACTTGAATAGATTTATCTGTTTATATTTTGATAGCATAACAATGAGGTGTTAGCTCAGTGGTAAGTTTCTTGAAATGAAAACCCAGGTTACATGTTCAATTCCAGTGGGCAACACTGAGTTATGGATAAAAAATTTCTATAAAAGGAATTTGGAAACTGGTATGGTCCAATAGATCCAAGAAGGATCTCAGTGAATGTAAGAACAAACTCAGTTTTAATTTCACAATAGATTTCTTTTTAATCGGTATTGATTTAACTTAATCTTTGCAGAAACAAAGATTCTGCCCGTATAAAAATTTTAAGAAAAATATATGAAACATTCCCACAACGATGTGCACTGAATAAGTATGATCCTTTTAACCAAGATGCCCCAAAAAGAAAAAGAAAATCTTTAACATTCGAGGCTTCTACCCTTTGGAGCATGACATGAAATAGGGTAGATGTATATGAGATATTAAATTAATATTTGGTAATTAAATGAATATGGCAGGGTTTATTACTTTCACAAGGGCAGCATTTTCACCAAATAAACAAATTTTCCTTACTGGACAAGAAAGGAAGGAAAAGGCGTCTATCTAACGCACATGGAAATAAAATTCGGCATGAATTCCAAGATAATTACTTGGGGTGACTAAGGATTACCACATACGCTAGACAGGGCTTGGTTGAGGATAATTGCATTTTGGCAGTTGCTCATTAAATTTTCATTATAAATGACGGAAGTAAAAATCTACTAAACAAAATGAACGACATCAGCAGCCAGCATGGCGAAATGCCCAGAAAATCGAAATGTTTGTATAAATTGGTTCCTCTGTAACGTCAACATCAATAATTCCGTTGGTCCTCAAATCAACAGAAACCCTAAACTATATCCGTACAGGCAAAACAGGGATTTTCTGCACCAAAACACATTATTTGAAAGAAAAGACTTGAAATTTGCAGCAAAGAAAAAAACTCTTCCAGAGCAAAGCATGGCGATCAGAAAACATGAAAATGGAAATGAGCGATACAATTAACATTGGCTGCCAAAAACTAGATACCTGATAAGTTTGCGCTGTAAATTGAGTTTGAAGATGGCTTTCAGATAAATAGCGGATGGGATTCCAGTAACTGGTTGGACAGAGGTAACCAGAACTTCAAAGCGTTCGCAAAATGTAAACGATAAGCAAATGAGAAGCCAGCTTCAAGTTGTCCTGCACATCAGCGTAAAAACTGTTTAAATCTGAGGTTTCCTTGCTTCCTCGGACGCAGAGACTTTTCTTTTTTGTTTCGTTTTCAACTTTTAGAGAAATGTATTGTGGAAGACAAATGACTGATCTAGAATCTTCTGGCCTCTGCTCATGCTTTAGTTATTAAAAAAATAAATATATAACTAGTTTATTGGTATTTTGGAGGGTGGGGGTGGCGTGGTGTCGGTCCCCGAAAAAGGAGTTTTATTTATAGGAAAAGAACATCCAATACATATTCAACATCGAGTTATATAGACTATATATATAGGGGAAAAAAACCAGAGAAGGGAAATTTAATGAACCAGGGATGTTACGCACAAAAACATCCTTATAAACAATCGATCCCAGAGTCGAGGAACACAATTTGGAAATCTACCTTCCACCCAGAATCAACTGAAAATAGGAGCAGGAGCAAAAGAAGAGTGGCAAACAATAGGACAAGTAGAAAACACCTAAAATTATGAAGAGAGACTCCCATGAAATGATTCCTATTGAAGGTGGCTTGGACTCATGGATCTACTCCAAGGCTGCAACAGATGAATCAATAGATTAATATCCAGCTTGAGCTTTGAAGCTTGAGATATGATTTGGAGGTGAAGAAGGTAGAGGATCTGCAATTTCTCCATAATAGTTAGATGATAGATATTTGAATAGTCAATCCTCTAAAAAAAATAGTACATCTATGCTTCCAAATATAATATAGAACAATGGATCTAATAACCTTCCAAAGCAATTTAAAATTCATAGAAGTGGTAGGCAAAAAGCCAAACATAACATCATCTTGAGAAAGCTTGCACGATGGGATAACTTTAAAAGCCCATCACCATGTAAGCTAAGCAAAAAGGCAATGCCAAAAAACATGGACAAAATCCTCAATTCCACCACAGAGAGGGCACTTAGGAGTGTGAATCCCAAGGTATTCAAGGCATTTGCTGATGGGTAAGCCTTGATAAAGAAGACACCAAAGAAACTATTGAGTTATATGAAGAGTCGAAAGGTTCCAAATATAGTTGAAGAGGGAGATCCAAAATTGCTCATACTCTTGTTTGTGCCAAGATATATTACATCATTGAACAACCATTGTGGAATCATGCAATAGTTGAAAGGGGACATGCAACTTATAAGATAGAAGTTTTGACCCATTAGTCCATTAGAGGCCATGAAAAATACTTTGTACCAAAACGTCCAATTGCAAATATTGATGAATAAATTTATAAACTCAATCCAAGTAATGGTGCATTGCTTTGGAAGCCCCATACAAATTTTCAAACACTTCCCAAGAAATCCATTAGTCTATGAGACGAAGATAACTAAGAGAAATAACTCCCTTATGGTACCAAGAAGTAGCTACACTAGTGTTCGTAGTCGCAAGAGGAGTAGGTGACAGGGGTAACCACTAGGGGCAAAGCTTAGAAAGAAGCGTAGGATTGATCTTGACATTAGTCCAATTGATATAATGGTGTAAAGCCTGCCAAGTCTTCTGATGAGCGGCTAGGTACCCCTACGCCCAACCATACGAATCACAGGCGTTCACAAGCGACTCAGTCGAATTCTGTAGACTGTAAGCACTTAACATACACTAGACTCTAACCAGCGAAAACTTGGGTTAAAACGGTCATTGCCTTCCTAATCTCACTTGTGATGTTCTATTTGCGATGGTTAAGTGAGATTAAGGCTAATGATTTTTATAGCTTTTTACTTATCTTTTAGCATCTAATTAAAGTATGAAAAGTAAAGAATGAACTATTTTCTAATCTATAATTATCCTAATTTGTATTCTAACTATTCCTAGCATAAGTATCTGATCCCATCTTTCCGGCACGTTCTAAGCGTCCCCTAAGCACTTCTAGGTTACCAGACATTAAGCGTCACTGGGTTTACCAAGTGTTGGGTTTACGTTCGAGATGGTCGTACTTATGGCCTTTACGAACTATAAAGGAGCGATAGCGATGACAATAACAATAACAAAAACTTAAGTAATTAACAAGCAATTAACAAAGCATAAACATATTAAACTATTGAATGCATAAAATGGCTAAGTCCAAATGCTGCAAGGAATGCTTGAAGAGTTCGTCTTTATTGCTGTCACGTCAATGGGCTCAAATACATCAATGCTTAAATAAAGAGCCGATCACTTTTCTTACACCTACTGTGGGCACTTGGAAAATATTCTATCTCTTGCGGGAACAAACTGCAAGAGCTTCGCTACAACTAACTAAAAAGGTACCTAAATGAGGCGGAAGGCCCTCTTATTTATAGGCCAAAATAGGCTCCGCGTAAACGAGGCCATGTCGACGCATGGAAGGCTATGTTGACGAGGTCGCATATAGATGTGGCTGCGTATACGCGGCCTAGTCGATGCATTGACTAATGACACTTCATCATACCCCCATGACTAAGTAAAAACTCGTCCTTGAGTTACTCTACAATTTGGAAGGTATGGGCTTTTATTGACAACACACATGACTCAACACACACATGACACAACATCAATTTGACCAAGTGCCCAAGTTACAAAGAAGGACGAGTTACAAAAAATTGGTGGTATTCAGAGACAAAATTGAACACCTTGTTGGTCCTAGAGTCTCTGCCGTGTAGGATGATGCACAAAATTTTTGGAGAAGGTCACACCATCCCTGGGGCGGTGGTTCTGATGGACCTTCTCTAGCCTCTGGCCCATGCGTTGTGGTGGCACAAATGACGGTTGCCTTGCAGCAGCTACGACTTCTGGAGGCAACCGAAAAGCCTCCAAGAGAGCCCTCATCTTTTCTTCTTTGCTTCTAGGATCGTTCACTATCCAAGAAGCTTCTCCAGTGCGTGCTGGAACTGGAACCTCCCAAGGGCATGGTAGCGCTGGGAAGAGTTCTTTTAGGTTGACAAACCACGCTACAAACTGCTTTCGTTCGATGTCGAATGCTCGGAGTGATGCCTGCAGCTACTAGTAGTCATTCATTCGATGGGCCAAGTTCTCTGCGACTGTACATTGTCCTTCAAATCGCATGAGGAGAACCTCGAGTTCCACATTTGTTGTTTTCAGTTTTTGCTTTGTTGCTTTATATGCCTAGAACTCACCCTCGTATAGAGAATACGAGGCGGCCACTTGCTTTTCCAATTCTGACTGCGGTCTCCCAACTATGAGTATAGCCAAGTTTGCATATCGAAGGTTGGCCAGCACCATATAGTCTGTCATCTCTTTAATCTACAGCTCCTTAAGGCGGATTTCAGCTTGATTGTAGGTGTTCAACCCATCAAAGATGGGTTGCCATACGTTGCCTCCTTCTCAAAGCTGTTGGAGCGCTTGGTTTATTTTGGCCTTTGCGACTTGAATATGCTTTTCATTTACTTCCTTCTATAATCCCACTTGGTCCCTATAATGATTTTTTATGTTTTCAAATTTTAGGGCCTCGTTCTGCCAAGTGGTGATTTCAATTGCAAATTTCTGTCGCAATGCCTAAACCTTCTCCATTGATAGATTCCAGTTCTCGGTGGCCAACTTTCTTATGTCAGCATTCACCCTGGCTAGTTCTTCCTACTGTTGGTGGATAAAATTTTTCATATGTTCGTGTTTTGCACCAACATTACACAGGCGATGAACCTCCATGATCAATCAGACATTCTCCTGGTGAACCTCCACCAAGTCCTTGTCTAAATGATATGCTCGAACATCTGCCAAGGACTTATCGAAGATCGCCGACTCTCACACATCCTCAATGATCTGAAGTTTGAGTTGAAGCTGCTGAAAAGCTTCATCTCTGGTGATTTCGTGGTTGAGGATGGCTGGATCGGCAAGTTAGGCTCTTAATTGGGCTACTTCCATTGCCAAGCGTTGACAAGCGACCTGAGCAGCTTCAAGTTGCCCTTCCAAAACGAGGCTCTTACCCCTTGCTGAAAGCAACTTCGACTGGGTTGCAATAATATTGTCCGAAAGATCAAAGACATCCAGAAGCGATTGCCCGATTCCCACTAGTCGGTCCAACAACTCCTCGTGTTGGGTTGCATCAATTTTGCTATGTGAAGTTCCTGCATATGCCTCTACATCTTGTAGTCCATGAACATCTGGTACAAGTGCTGTCAATGCATTGAGAGCCGTAGCAATTATATCAGCAACCACTTCGACCACAATCTCTTGTCCTTGGTGCTACATCACCAGGGCTGTTGCCCCTTGACCGTCTTCCAAGTGTACCAAAAAGGTAGCAGCATTCCAAAAAATTTCAAGGAATAACTGTTGTGTGGACACTGTTACCTCTCGGACACTAGGATCTGTTCGTGTAGGTACTTACGTTCGATTTGCAGAGAACATCGACCTTGCTCTTTCAAGTAAGCTAACTGATTGAGCCACTTGCTCCAGGTGGCTCATAGCAGGGCGATAGACCGAAGGGTCTTCTCCTCCACCAGTCCTACCAGATTGCTCTTGCTAGCTCAAGAGTGTTTCCCAGATTTTGTGGATGTGTTTTGCTATAGTTTGCGAACCCGGCTATGTTGCTTGTGCAGGTGGTGGAGGTGGTTGCTACTCCTCCTCTATCTATGTGGTGGCAGGAGTTTTGTCCTTCATCATTTACTACCAAGAGGCAATTGGGGCATGCCAGATGATATCGGAGTACTGTGCTATCCCTACCTGTTTGCAAAACTTTGGGATGAGGCACGGAAAGGGGAGAGCTCGTCCTCCACGTTCGCTCTCAGCAAACCTCTTTTCAATCTCCAAGAACAACAGCTGTGGAAGACTCATTGGGAATTTCCCACTCAAGGCAGCACATGCATGAGCGGAGAAGGCTATGATTTTGCTGGGTCTTACCATTGGGTTCAAGTGGTAAGATGCAATCTTTGAGTACACCCTTTCTGCTATGGTCAAAGAGCCGAATTCCTTGTGCTCTAACCCATAGCATCATTTGGTCCATGCTGCTTTTACCTCTGGGTCGACTTGTTTTGGAATCTCCACCACCTTTTCTTTGGTCTCAGGCAACCCCAGAGGCTGCACTATTACCTCTGAAGAGTAAGAGATATAAATGTATTTGATTCTTACTCTAGACCCTGGTTGCTGATTTGTCCAGAAGAGATAGGTCTCTCCTAAGTACCATTCACCACTGGTTGTGATGATAGGCCACATCGGAGAGTTTTGCAATTGGAGCCTCACTTCTTCTAGCGCGTTCTTGAGCAATGGTCCAAAGTTTAGCTCTTAGAGGACCATCTGTTGCATCTCACGTGGTGTGATAGCATCAAGATAGGCTTGGGTCAGGGTGACCTCAAGCCATGGTGCTATCCCAAGAGTCTCATCCCCTTGCGATTGCTCGCTAGGAATCTCCTCTTTTGGAATCTGATGGACAGATTCCACGTCAGGTTCTTCGCAGAGGGGGCCAGTTGCATGAGAGCCCTCCACGTGCTTTGGCAGTTGCGTGCCTCATCCCCTTCCCATGTGTGGGCGCTTGTCCCTCGGTTGTGATGATCCTTTGTCCCTTGGATGCCATCTACAATCAAACATAACCACCCATTAGACTATGCATAAGTAGCTCAAGATGGTCCTTATACACCTTCTCAGTTCTACTAGGTTATGTTGTTGGCACAGGCATTCCTTTAAGTCTCCTGGAGTGTTAATTTATGGGTTAGAGCCATAAACAACAAAAGATGAGTTGAAATTTAAACTGTTGTTTTCATAATTAACTAATTAATTAATTAATTATGCATAGGTGTCACCTCCCCACGACTAAGAGCATACCTCCGGTTGCTTAAAAGGGTAAGGATCGGTTGATGTGGACTCGCGATAGAACATAGGTGCTTAGGGAAGAGTTGGGCAGAAAAAATGGCAAAATCTCCCCCTAATTTGGATTCCAAATGATGAAAAATGAAAGCGCAACAACCGTATATATAGGGGTTGGGCACTATGTCGACGGGGTCATGTATACATGGCCATGTATATGCATGGGCACCCCATTGACCAGTGTCGACCCCGTTGACCAGCGTCGACCAACCTGGAAAAAGCCCAAAATGAGGAGTTTGAAACACCAAATTGGAGCGGTTGAAGCATGGGAGAGGCTCGGTCATGGCTGAGGATAGGAGGAAGGTAATCGGGGCTCGAAAAAGAGTCAAAAATAGGAGAATGTGACTTAAAAGAACTCCGTGGGGAAGAAATCGAGCGATGGGACCCTGAAAATAATCAACCATGAAATCCAAAGGATGGGAGGCTTAACAAGCGAGACCAAGAATATGCAGGTGGGTCCTTCCCATAGTAAGAAATAGCCTTAATAGCCCTTGTATATCCTCAACACCGGGGTCCATGGGCCCCGAGGTCAAGAAATGGTGTTTGCTAGTTAAGATTCCTACCCAAGAGATCCTACAAAGGCATGAGAAATCCATGGAAATCATGACGAACTCACAAAACATAAAACAGGTAGTGAGGTAAGTATGGATAGAAATGGGTGTAGAGAGAGATGAGAGAATGGAAATTCCAATTGTCGGTCACATGAAACCCCGTGTGAAGTTGTGGTTAAGTGACCCAATAGAACCTTTCCTGAGTTTAGACCCAAAACCATCTGCATACAGTGACATCGCAGTAACAGATGAAGCCCCAGCCATCCCCTAAGTAAGCAAACATGCACCCACAAAGAATCATCACTCTAACAAATGTGAGAGGAAGGAAGTGAAACGGGACAGAGTTAGAGGGGACGAAGGAAGTCCCATAACTAGTGCGTGTGGCCCATTAGAGGTAGTCTAAGGGGTGTGATTTGAATTCCCACATAGTGACATCATCTTTTTTATTTTCTTTTTCAGGGGAACCACACCATGCAAAGACACATGCGTGTGCGCATGCATTCGACCAAGGGGTGTGCTTTGAATCCTCATGTTTTTTTTTCTTTTGAAATTTTTTTCAGTGAGGACCACACCATGCAAGGTTAAACTGCCCAGAAGCTTCCATGGAGAGAAGAACGTGGAGTGGTAGGAAATTCGTAAGGACACACCAACAACCCAAGGAACAGGAGAGAGCGACGAATGTTGCATTCCCCTTGAAGTCATACCCGATTCAAATCACTGGGTCCTCCCTGAGTCTGGGAACTACATAAGTCACACATTAATTACAATATTTTTAAGTGAAGGGGTTGCATGTTCTCAACAAAAGGAAAACCATGGAGTGGGTGAATGGGTGGATGATGTGGACTCACTGCCAATTTTATGAGCTGAGAATAGATGTAAAGTCCAAGGGCAACCATGCGACGGCGGGAGCCAGATAACTAGGTGGACTATTACGTTACCCATTGTAATGAAAACCATTCATGCCAAACACCTAATGACAATAAGACGACACATTAAAAATCACATGAAAAGAAATCACACACAAAGAAATGGAAAATAATTAAAGAAAGAAAAAACTTAATAAGAATTGGTAAACATATGAATGATGTTGAAGAACAAAAAAGTGTTAAAACAAAAAAGTACAAAACAGTGAGGGGTGTAGTGAAATGGATTAGTAGGGACGATGATCTCCCCCACGACTGAGTGGAAAGGAGGAGACGTGAAAAATGGAGCATGGTTGATCGGGTGATGACGAGGCAGTTGCACTGGTTGAGTGGAGTTCATGGAAAGGTTTTAGTTGTTGGCAATTAACCAACTACGTTCTGGTGAGGTCCTCAGGTTTGTAGATGAGCAAGGCCCTGGATGGGAAGGTTTCAGAGACAATGTAAGGTCCCTCCCACAGTGTTTGAAACTTGGTTGGTTGAGATACATGTGAGGGGTTCCAATATAACACCTTGTCTCCACATCTAAATGTAACCTGTCGAATCCTAAGATCATGTTGTTTTTTGTTATAGGCCTTATGGATCTCATTTGAAGATAGGGCCACTAATCGGTTCTCATCTAGCACACTTAAATTGATAAGTCATTCACGTTGTTCTAGTGGGAGATCAAGGCCTAAGTCATTGGTGGTGGATAGTGTGTGCAGTTCGGCCTAAATTGGAAGTGTTGGTAACTTTCCGTACACTAACTCATAGGGAGAGTGCCCTACAGGAAGTTTCCAAGTGGAGCGATAAGCCCATAGGGCATCGTTAAGCTTGGTACTCCAATCCCTCCTGTATTTGCTAATGGTTTGGGTAAGGATCTTGGTGATCTCCCTATTGGTGACTTCGGCCTACCCATTGGCTTGGGGGTGATAGGGTATTGTAAATTTATGGGTGACCCCCAAATGTTGCATGAGTTTCCGAAAAGTAACCCCCGTGAAATGAGTCCTATTATTAGAAATGAGTGCATGTGGTACTCCAAACCTATTGACGATTTGTTGTTGGACAAATTGTGCGGCGGTGTTGGAAGAACAGTCAATGATGACTGCCACTTCTGCCCACTTTGTACAATAGTCCATAGCTATGATGATGTATGCCTTTCTGTTTGACAGGGGTGTGATGGGCCCCATGAAGTCGATGCCCCAAATGTCGAAGGGCTCCAATGGTTGGATCCACTGTTGAGGTCCCTCCAACCGTGCCGTCATCCCATATCCTTTTGGCATCGTTTGCAGGAGCAGGCGAACCATTGTGCATCCCTAAAAATTATGGGCCAGTAATACCCTGCAAGTAGGATCTTAATGGCTGTGCAGCATCCAGCATAGTCACCCCCACAAGGACCCTCATGAGCATCTTGGAGGATGCATAGTGTATCATCATTAGGGACACACCATCCAACTAGGCCATCTGTGCATACCTTGTAAAGATGGCCATTGATTTCTATGAAACGCTTGGCCTTATGGAGAAACTGTTGTTTCTACTGATGGTTCCACTCCTTTGGAAACTCTTGGGTTGTGAGGTAGGTGAGGATGTGGTTGAACCAAGGGGATTCCTTGGGCACTTGTGAATCGACTGCACTTGCGAAGAGGAGTTCATCTAGAAATTGGTTGGAGAGGGGCTCCCCCTCTTTTGTGTCATCCCATCGTAATTGAGACAAGTGGTCAGCTACTACATTCTCGGTCCCCTTCTGGTCTACCATGGTAAGATCAAACTCCTGAAGAATCACCAACCACCGGATGATGCGGGGGTTCACCGTTAGTTTGTTCATTAGGAACCGAATAACACTGTGGTCAGTATGCACGAACACCTTGTATCCGAGCACATAGTACCAGAATTTTTCCAAGGCGAACACCACTGTCATTAACTCCTTCTCGGTGATGGTGTAGTTCAGCTAAGCACCCACAATGCTACGACTTGCACAGTGGATATAATATGGACGTTTCTAATCATCACACTGTGTAAGCATGGCTTCCAAAGCATAGTTGGATGCATCCGTCATGATGTAAAAGGGCTTGGACTAATTAGGTTCTCGTAGAACTGGAGTTTTTACGAGTTTCTATTTAAGCAATTGGAATGCAGATTCACATTCCTTGGTCTAGATGAACGGAGCATCCTTCTTTGTAAGTTCTACTAACAGCTTTGTGATCTTCGAGAAGTTTTCAATGAAGCACCAGTAGTAGCCAGTATGGCCAAGGAATGACCGAACATCTTTTACGGTGCTTGGTTGGCAGGTGATTCCTTGGATGACCCTAATCTTTTTAGGATCCACACTAATCCCTGTTTGTGAGATGCAATGCCCCAGTATAATTCCTTCTTGAACCATCAAATGGCTTTTCTACCAATTGAGCCGTAGATTCGTGTCTACACACCTTTTCAGAACCTGCTCCAGACAGTCCACGGCTTGCTCGAATGTGGCCCCATAGGTAGAGAAGTCATCCATGAACTCCACTACCAATCTGTTGCTGGAAGATGCTGAGGACAAGGTGTTGGAACGTAGCAGGCACATTGCATAGGTCAAAAGGCATCTTGTTGTATGGGAAAGTCCCCCATGGACTTGTGAAAGTTGTTTTGGCCTAGTCCTCTAGTGCTATTTAGATTTGGATTTGGTTATAACCACTATAACCATCCAAAAAGCTGTAATAGCGGTGCCCTGCGATGGTGTCCAACACCTGGTCCACAAATGGAAGTGGAAAGTGATCATTGAAGTTAGCCATGTTGAGCAACTGAAAATCAATATAGACCCTCCATTTACCACCTTTCTTCAACACAATAATGAGTGGGCTAACCCATTCACTATTCCCAATAGAATAGATGAACCCCACCTTTAGCAATTGTTCGATTTCATCTTTAACGACCTGCTTTAGTTTGGGGTTCAATCGTCTTTGTGGTTGTCATCATGGCTTCATGGAAGGATCAATATAGATTTGATGCTGGCAGACCCTGGGATCAACTCTAGTTAACTCAGGATATGACCATGCAAATGTAGCATCCCATTTGTTTACCACCTTCAGCAATCTCTTCTTCTATTAAGGAGCAAGGATGGCATTGATAATTACTGGCATTCTAAGTGAGCTAGTAAAGACTTTAGCTCCAGGGGCTCTTGTTTGAAGCTCTTAGGGATTTGTAGCTTCCCCCAGTCATCATGGTCATCAACAGTGGAGACCTATTGATGAACCTCTTCCATTTTGTCCATGCTTTTAACGTAGGCTTGTACAAGCCCCTCAGACGATTCCATGCACAATGTGCTACTAGTAGGATCAGCTGTCAGCCACTGGGTGCCCTCTTGGTTAGTGGCTGCTGCGTATAAGCACTGTTGAATAGGTGATTCCTTGGTACATCAACTGCATGCTTGAATGGATATGCACTTAGCGGACCATAACTGCTGCACACAGTTACACCCTAAGTCACTATACGCGATGAATGGAACACGCTTCTTCTTGATCTTCCCAAAAGGATTTTCCTTTGAAATTTCAAGGGACAAATCTCGGAGTCCTAGTTGTGCGTCCACTGCACTTAGCTAGGCTCTTCCCATGATGATTGGGAAGTTCCCCTTGCAGTTCTCCATACAGATGACCAGGAAATCAGCAAGATAGGACCACCCACAAATGGTGGTCACAATGTCCTCCACCAATCCCAAGGGAACGATGATGGATTGGTTTGCTAACTTGAGCTGAATGTTGCTCTTCTTTAGCGGGGGCAATATCTAATTCTTGTACATGTCATGAGAGATCAAATTGACCCCTGACCTTGAGTCTAGAAGAGCTTTTCATGGCTCATTCCCTACCACCTGAAGATAGATAAGGGGGCTTCTTGGATTAGTCAATTTCTAGGGAAGATGACCTGCCTTGATCCAGTCAGTTATAGCATGTGTGAGCATGACCGTTTGGACGTTGGAGTATGGTTGGCTTGAAGGTTGCTCGGGTGGTGGAATAGTGGAGGTGCTTGTAGGTTCGGAGGCATTGGCCATAGGCATATGTGAGGGTATGTTCAAATTATTGGGCTAGAAAAAAGGATGTTTTCGTGGCTTGGGTTCCAGTCCATTCAGCTGAGGTGCCGGTTGTAAGTTAACAGCCCTCATAGCGTTTCGTTGCTGCTGCTGTAGCGGTATTTCTCCCTGCATTGATGGAGTAGGTGGTAGCTGAGTGGGATGTTGTGGAGGAGTGGTAGGAGAAGGTGATGGAGGATAGAAGAGATGTGGGTTTTCCCTTGGGTTATGGAGATTGAGGTTAGAAATACTCCGAGGGGTGGTAATAACTTGGAAAGGTTACATGACTGGAAGAGTCCCTTGGAGAGACCAGTTGCTAAACGTAGTACCCATAGGAATTTAGCTATTTGTAAGGGTACTGCTACCTTGGAGGTGGCATCCCCCATGCTTGTGGGTGCTACCACTATTGGAAGTATTCGTAAGGTTGCAGTGGCACTCCACTTGGATAGTATCCTTACTATTGGTGGAACTACCTGGGGTTGCCTTGTGGGTAAGGCAACCTTCGGGGTGTTTGTCTCTTCGCCAAGCGAGGATTCAATGCATACACCCCAGACTCTTGAAGATGTGACACCACAAGGCAACATCCCTTAGGATGTTCATATTGGCATATGCCACATTCATCCTCCTCCTCGGTGTCAGAGTCTGCAACCTGGTCTGCTACAACAACTTTGCCCTTACCCCTATATTAGGCATGTTCAACTTTCTTCTTCTTGTGTTGATCACAGTCATTACCTTGTTCTCTAGACTCTTCTGCAATTTTTAGCATACTTTGGAATTTTTCGTCTAAAGAGTCCCACATCTTATCAACCTTTGTCGATATTTTAGATGCAAACTTATGTAATGGCAAGGTCTTTCGATTCACCACTGCTTCTAGTGGTGATTTCTCCTCCTCATCACAAAATTGGACTTCCCTTTTTTTGAGAGAAGGATCCTAGTTGAATTCTTCTACACTCTCCTTTTTTATAAGTTCTCCTTCCTCCTTGGCCACCTGTTCAATGAGGTGTTGTAATTGATGGGCCCTTAGCTCCGACAGTCGTCCCTGGGCTTACACGCCAAGGGCCTTTCACGTTTCAAAATAGAGCCCATCAATGACGTAACAAAGTTGTGCCTGTTGAGAGTAGCCATGACCAGGACACCAATGTAGCAGTGAATAGTATCTACTCATGGTTGCATCCAAGGGTTCATGATTGCCTTGTTTCCACCCTTGGATCTGATGCCTCAGGTTCACCACTCTGGAGTACGTTTAATACTTGTCATTGAAAATTTCAAGCATTGTACTCCATCTTCTGATTGATTCTAGCTCCAAGGATCGGTACTAGTTTTTTGCTTCCTTGATGAGTGTGCGAGGAAATGTTCTGCAGGGTGCAGGCATCATGGAACGCTTGCAGATGGGTCTACAGATCATAGTTGTATCCCCCTTCAAATTTGGGGATGTTGTTCATATCAACGCACTTGATCTGACTATCCTTCACGTGCCTACTAGGGATTTGAACTACCTGAGTGATCTGGAGCATGCTCTGAGTAGCCAACAATGGCTCATCTGAGTCATAGTGCTGCGGAGGACCATGATGTCTATGACGATTCAGGCTTCTCCTCCTTTCATGTTGACGAGCATTGCACGATTAATCGTGTGTTTCCTCATGTTGTTCCTTCTGAACCTTTTTACCATCGTCATTTCACTCCTTTCTACCCCGGTTACGATCCAAGCCTGAGTTGGATGAAGGTGTAGGAGAGTAAGAGGATGGAGAAGAAATAGAGGTATCGCCACTACTCCGGTGTCGATATTCCCCTCTACCTTGATGACGGTCTCAATCAGCCTACCCATCCTTGCTATGTGACCCTCCATCCCCTTGAGGATCTTGGTTACTTAGAGGCTTTTTCTGAATGATAGATTGGAGGATCTGTTGCCCCAGGGGAAGTTCGGTTGAATGGGTATCATGAAAGATGGGATCCCCATCGTCCTGTAGCACTTGCAAGAATAAGGGGTTACTGAATTATTTCCCCTTCAGATGTTCATATCTATCCATTTGCTACTGGTCTTGTGCTCATTGAGCCTTAGTGGGATGATAGTCTCGGTAGTCATGGTCCTCCATGACATACTCCACTCCATGGTCCTGGATGCCTAGTTTGCCAAGATTGTGAAATAGCATCGCAGGAGCCGATTGATCTGGTGGTAGTACAATGTTGTCCTCCATGTCCCGCCATCGTAGATGCTCATCCTGATGTAGGACGAAAGTGAAGTCAGGGACATAATCATCGGGATGCCTATACACCACCTGACATTCTTGTGGCACTGGTGTGTTGGATACCTCTCTCCTATGAGAAGACATATTGGATGTTAGATGGTCCATGTAATCGGTGTATCTTACTATTTACTTTAATCCATCTAACATGCGTAAATGTTTCTATCCTGGGTCTGTTCCAATAACTTGAATGATAATTTCACTAAGGTTAGATGACTCATGTAAGACTAATAGGCCCCAGCAATGACATTAATGATGAGCGGCTAGGTACCCCTATGCCCAACCATACGAATCATGGGCATTCACACGTGACTCAGTCAAATTCCATAGATTGTAAGAACTTAACATAAACTAGACTCTAACCAGAAAAACCTTGGGTTAGAACGGTTGTTGCCTTTCTAATCTCACTTGTGATGTTCTATTTGCGATGGTTAAGTGAGATTAAGGCTAATGATTTTTATAGCTTTATACTTATCTTTTGGCGTCTAATTAAAGTATGGAAAGTAAAGAATGAACTATTTTCTAATCTATAATTATCCTATTTTTTTTTCTAACTATTCCTAGCATAAGTATCCGATCCCATCTTCCGGGCATGTTCTGAGCCTCCCCTAAGCACTTCTGGGTTACCAGACATTAAGCGTCACTAGGTTTACTAGATATTAAGCATCACTAGGTTACCAGACATTAAGCATCACTGGGTTTACCAAGTGTTGGATTTACGTTTGAGATGGTCATACTTATGGCCTTTACGAACTATAAAGGAGCGATAGTGATGAAAATAACAATAACAGAAACTTAAGTAATTAATAAGCAATTAACAAAGCATAAACATATTAAACTACTGAATGCATAAAATGGCTAAGTCCAAATGCTACAAGAAATTCTTGAAGAGTTTATCTTTATTGCCATCATGCCATTGGGCTTAGATACATCAATGCTCGAATAAAGAGCCGATCACTTTTCTTACACCTGCTACGGGCACTTGGAAAATATTCTATCTCTTGCAGGAACAAACTGTAAGAGCTTCGCTACAACTAACTAAAAAGGTACCTAAATGAGGCAGAAGGCCCTCTTATTTATAGGCTAAAATAGGCTCCACATAAACAGGGCCACATTGATGCGTGGAAGGCTACGTCGACGGGGCTGCGTCGACTCAGCAGCATATACGCGGCTTCGTATACACGACCTAGTCGATGCATCGACTAATGACACTTCATCACCTTCCAAATGCTTTTGAAGAAATGACACTCGAAAATGATGATAGTATGGGGAGAGAGGATCCAATTAACGAAATGGATTCCTTTCCAAAAGGGCTTATTTTTGAGAAATGCTTGTCGAAGCCTTAATTGGAGAAGACTCCCAATAATGTCTCGAGCATCCAGATGCTAAACCAACCACTTAGTGACTAAGGTGAGCTCCTATTTGAAAGAATTCAAAAGGCTTAAACCACCCCTATTTTTAGGAAGAGTAACAATATTCCAAGCAACATAATGGAAACCTTTTTGGGAGTCTTTAGATGACCACATGAAGTCTTAAAATAATTGCTCCAACTTTTGATAAGTAGCTTGGGAGAGAGCCCAACACAAAGAATAATACACATGAGTAGAAGCAAAAATAGATTTACAGGCAAGGTACTTGCCTGTAAGAGTGAGGGGTTTAGTCTTCCATTTTTAAATTTTTCTTTGAATCTGAGAAATTACTTGCTCCTAAAGAATTGAAGTAGGACCTCTAAAATGGAAGGGAATTCCCAAAATCTTAATGATATCTTGGTCTTGAATAAGCTTCCATTTATAGTTAGGCAAATGACTATAATTATTGTGAAACTATAGACAAAAGATTTACTCCAATTTATAGTGGAGCCACAGAGAGAGCAATATTGCTCCACCCAAGATAAGAGTCACTGTACATTAACAACAGTGTTTTGAATGACGAAAAAGAAGTCATCAATGAAATGCATATTAAGAAGCTAATGTTAAGGGGAAGAGAGGTGAACCCCAAAGATAACCTTATTCTAAATATCATAGTTTAATTGATAACAGAGGAATTCAGCAACGATGATGAACAAGTAAGGGGTAAAAGGACATCCTTGCTACACTAACTTATAAATAGAAAAGGGAGAAGTGATACTAAAGGTAGTAGCTATTCTTGCAGTAGCATCTGAGAATAAACATTTCATCATATGTAGATACTTAGGATGAAAACTAAGTTTAGTCATGGTCTTGATAATGAAGTCCCACTTAATATTGTCATAGGCCTTTGCATTATCAAGCTTCATTAAGAGAATATCTTGACCATCATTCTCCACCCACTGAAGACCTTCCCAAATAATGACCACATTATTTGAAATGTATCTACTTGGAACAAAGCCTATTTGCTAAGGGGATATAATATGACAAATAATTTTCTTCAAACATAAGGCTAAGCACTTGATTCATATTTTGTATACCATGTTAAGAAGAGTGATGGGTCACCAATTGGATATACAAGTAGAATCGCTAGATTTAGTAAGAAGAAGAATAATCCCTTGATTTAAATTTGGCCCTAGGAAACCACTAAGGGTAGCCTCTCTAATGACTTGGGAGAGATCATTATCAACCAAATCCTAATGATTTTGAAAAAATTCAATAGGAAAACCATCATAACTAGGAGCCTTCATGGAGCTTAGTTTAAAATAAGCCTATTAAAACTCAACCTAAGTAATATCAACTTCTAAAATTTGCAACATAATAGAATTTACTATACTAGGATAATTAAGAGTAGCGGCCTCGAATGATGAGATATCCATAGGGGTAGTAACTTCGAAATGCTTCTTGAGATATGAAAGGAGACTGTTGTGGTTAGTATCATCACTAGAAAGTTTGTCTAAAGAGGGTGCAAGTGTAGAGCTATTTAAATACTTGAAAAATTTCTTACAATGTTCATTTTGAATATTTAACCAAGTAAGTCTGCTCTTTATTAAGGCACTTTGTGCCTTGTAGATGTTCCATTGTTGGAAGGTTGAGCGGGCTCTGGCTAACTTCCCATGAACTTGAGTATCAAAAGGATCTTGAGCTAATCCTTTAGCAAGGCATTTAGTAGTGGAGTAGATGTTGTTATACTCTTGTTTGGCATGAGAGGCCACTTCCTTACCATATTAGCAGGAAAAATTCCATACTCTACTAGTAGCACAATGCCACCATTAGTTCTAGCCCAATTGACTTGAGGGCCTAAGTTCAGCATTCCAAAGGTTTGAGAAAAGTTTTTGGGTGGGAGAAGAAGAGGAACACTTATAGTGTAACCAAAAAAGATGAAAATTATGTCTACGGTAACTACTGTGAATCTACATAGACATAGTGATGGTAAAATGGTCTAATAAGGTTGCATGTTGATGAACAATAGTAGCAGAAGAAGCCTACTAGAAGGAAAGAGTGGAAAAATAAAACCTATCTAACTGTCTGTAGATGTGAGCTTGCCCAAGATGAAGATTACTCCAGGTGAAGTTGTGAAGAGGATCACTAGTAGTAGCATCAACACCACCAAAAAGATAGAACCTTTTCTTAAAATTTGACCATGACTGATACTTGCAATTTCGAAGTTGAAAAAAGACCCCCTAGTTTATCATATTAAAATCACCACAAAAAATCCAAGGTACAAAAGAAAGAGAATGGACTAGTTCCTACCATAAAAGGGCTTGTTTAGTAGAGTCATTAGGGGCATAAATTGAACAAACATTGAAAAGTTCCTATGAGGAGGAGAATATAGCGCAAGACACTTTGTGGCCAAAATCAGAACTACATTGAATGATTTTTTTCGTTCCAATAAGCTAAAGGAAGAATGGTTGATCCACCTTTTCCACACACATGGGAAGCAGTAAGAACTAATGAGTGAGGAAGAAACCAATGGGTTGAAAGAGATAGATGTTTGGCTTTTATTTTAATTTCTAGAAAAAGAACAAAATCAAAAGCAACATTTACACTAGAGAGAAATTTGGTTGCATGTTTACATTGAAGTCTATTAGTTAGGCCTTAGACATTCCAAGATAAGAGATTCTTGGGGAAGCAGAGGATGTTTATAATGAAAGGACTTTAGAAGATTCTAGATTCAAAGTATCAACTTCCATTGTGTGTGAAAAAATGGCAAAGGAGTTGCTTGTAGTAATAGGCAAAGTAAGATTGTTCATAGGAGGAGAAGTAAAAGGTGAAGCTATAGTGGAGGATGCATTATCTCTTTATTGGTATTTATAGTGGGATGAGACTAACAAGCATGCTAATTTTCATTACTTATAAAATATGGCATACCTAATGCATTATGTCTTAATGGCATACCTAGCTCATTAATATGAGCATGGTTTAAGGAATGAAGGCCTTAAATGGGAAACAATTGTTTTGTAAGAAACAATATATTTTTAACTAAGCATTAATGAAGTCATTCTTAGTGATAAGCCCACTTTGTTTACTAACTCTTTTTGTATTTGAAATTATCTTTAACCAATTATTTTCTACTCTATTTGGAAGCTTTAGTGTGCACCTTTCTTTATGAGTCAAATACTAGATTCTCAAGATGTCGCTTTTTAGCTACAACTTTAGGTAAGAAAACTTCCCAGTGAAAGTTGAATAATTAATTTGTTTTCTACAATATTAATTTCTTTTTCTTTTGGAGGCTCAAGGGTAGGAAGCTTTTAGCTATTGTTGTTATTTGTTATTTATTTCTGATTGATGTATTTTTTTATCTTTAGAAAGAGTTTTCTTCTTCTCTTTATAAGAAACACTTCAAAAATATATATGTTTAGACTATGCTATCGAATAGATAGCTAGTCCTAGAAAATAATTGTCGAATCCTTCATCTATCTTAATGGGTTAATTCATATTGATGGAATAAAGGTACTATGTTGATAAACATACTAAAAAGACAAGTGTAAATTGGGTTTCAATTCCAAAGGGATGTGTTGGAACAAATGCCAACTTAGGAACATGATAAAAATACATGTACAAGCTATACAATAATGTAGATAGCCATAGAAAATAATTGTCAAATCCTTCATCTATTTGAATGAGTTAGTCCATCTTAATTGATGAGTCATGTTTTCTTGGGTTTCATTAACGAGGCCTTGTCGACATGGCCCCATCGACGTGTGATTTGATGGGTTGGCATGGCCTTGTTGATGTAGTGTTTATTTTCACCTATAAATATGTGTTCATCCACCTTGTTTATGACATCTTTGATCATAGTTATAGTAGATCTCTCGTAGTTTTCTTACTTGAACGTTAGAATATTTTTCTACGTACCCATAGAAGGAGTCAAAGAGTCTATGGATCTTTATTTGAGCACTATTGTACCTTTGCACAGTTGTGTGTGTGGAAATAAGGATGAGCTTTCTAATAAACTTTGTAGCACTTTAAACTAGATTAATTGTTTATTTATGCATTTAATGTTTTATGCAATTTTATTTAATGCTTTAAGTAATTAAGTAATCAATTAAGCTAAATTAAATAGTGATTAATTAAGCACATAAATATAACCACTTTGAGCATATGCTTGGTGCTTGGTAATCCTAGTAATGCTTAATGTTTGGTAACCTAGTAACATTAAAGGTGTTTAGGATGTGTACAACCAATGGGAACGGATGCTTATGTTATGATTAGTTAAATGTTAGCCAGTTAGATCAAAATAACAATTAAATTATTGTATTTGTTATTCTTTATTCTTAGGCAACCTAAAACATAAAATGTAAAAATGATAAAAATCATATGCCTCAATTGCACTTAACCATACTGATGAGTGGCGAGGTACCCCTACACTCAACCATACAAATATGAGTGTTACACACGCGATCCGGTTGAACTTCGCAGACTAAGTGCCTACACGCCTTATGGGACCCTTAAGGTTAATTGTTCGTTGTCTTCCCAAACTTACTTGTATTTGTCACGGTTGTATGGTTAAGTAAGTCTGAGCTATGTGAGTTTTATAGTTTTTATGTTTTATTCCCTATGTTAATGAGGTGAAGGGTGAAGAGAATAATTAACTAACTTTAGCTAACTGACTAAGCCTTAATTAACCTAGCATCAGCATTCATTCCCACTTACCGTTCACACCCTAAACCAATGCAACCTTGGTTACCAAACGCTAGTCGTTACTAGGATTACCAAGCGTAACGCACGTGCTCAAAGCGGTCGTATTGAATGCACTTAACTATGGGAGAAGGGTTGAGAGAGATTTAATTAACTAATAAAGCATTTAACGATGAACAATAAATAACAATAAGTAAAGTCCTATTTAGTCTATGCCATGCACTGCAAGGTTTATCCAACAGTTTGTCTTTATTTCCGTACACAAACTTATGTTCAGGTACAATATTTGCTCGAATAAAGATTCGTTCACTTTGGAGCTCCTACTGCAGGTACATGGAAATTATTCTATCTCTGGAGGGGAAAAACTACCAAAGTTTCGCTAAGGATCTAGATCTAGATGGAGAAACAAGGGAGAGCCGCCTCTTATTTATAGACTTGGCGATGCACCACGATATCGCGGCGGACACGATATTATGGCCCATGCGATATCACGTCCCATCATATCCCCATGACTAAATGAAAACTCATCCTCAAGTTCCTTACAAAATATTGGGAAGGTATGGGATTATTGACTTGAATGGAACTAATGGTGAATGGGATGACATGTGAATAAATCATCATTACAGAACAAAACAAAACTGTTGTTCACAACAACAAGAGTGAACACCTTATACATTTGACATTAGGCCTTATTTGGCAGCTGAGAGAGAAGAGAGAAGAAGTCTGCTGCTGCCAATGCCAAGATTGTGTCTTTCGTTGTCTATCCGTAAGTGCGCCATCAATCTTGCTCCTTGCATAGTTGCTTCAGCACTAATCCATTCCAAGTGTTCCCTCCAGATCCAATCCATTGTTGCATGATTGCCATCTGCACACCCAACATAGTCTTTATATTAGCAAAGTTAAATGAATCACAATGTAGTTGATACCTTGCTTCGGTGAAAAGGTCCATTAGCTGAGTTGTGGTATGGCTGATGCGGATCTAAAGATATAATCATGGTGACTACCAAAGGTGTAGGGGTTAGGAAAAAATCGAAAAAATTGGGTCCGGACCCCCATGACTAAGAGCGAACCTCCAGTAGCGATAGAATGGAGAAAAGAAAAAAGAACAAGAAAGATGGAGAAAAAGAGACAACTATAACATTGATGAAATGAATGTCAAGATGGAAATGAACAAAATAGAGTGGATTGAAAAAATGTTAAGGGAAAGAATTTAATGGATGTACCAAATAGGAATGCCAGTGGGTCCTCCCCAAAGCAGGCTCATGCCCTTAATGCCCTAACAAACCCATATTCAAAGAGTCTGTGGGCTTTAGGAATGTCATTTGGAACAAGAGGTAAAGTCCTAACCACAGGAATTTACCAAAAAGAAAACAATGCATTCACCAAGATATACACTAATGATACAACTAGCAATGAGGTGAACAATGGAGGAAGGATGATGAAAAGAAGATGATGGAATNCATCTTCTTTTCATCATCCTTCCTCCATTGTTCACCTCATTGCTAGTTGTATCATTAGTGTATATCTTGGTGAATGCATTGTTTTCTTTTTGGTAAATTCTTGTGGTTAGGACTTTACCTCTTGTTCCAAATGACATTCCTAAAGCCCACAGACTCTTTGAATATGGGTTTGTTAGGGCANCCAAGAATGCCTTCACCCAAGGGCCACCACCATTCTGACGAAACAAAGAAGGAGAGAATGGGAAGCAAGGAGGGCCTTAGTTAGAGGGAACATGTTTATTTTAGTTCCATAACTAGTGCTTATAGCCCAAATGATTATTTCGTCTAAGGGGTGTGCTTTGAATTCTCACTGTTTTTTTTTATGTTTATGCGTGAGAACCACACCATGCAAAGACTTTGTTATTTTTATTTACTCAGCTTCTCGATAAGTGGGTAACATTGAAACAGTAAGAAAAATCAAGAATAAGACATCCAAGAACCCAAGAGAATGGCCAACACAAATGCATCAAGTTCCCTTGAAGTCACACCCTTTTCAATCCTTAAGTCCTTCCTTAGTTTGAGAAATGCCCAGTCACCGATTCATTATAGTTCTTCTTGTTTTGAAGAAGGGAACTGTACAGTTCCTAGCTAACAGATACCATAGAAATTTGTGGATGAATGGATGAAGTGGACTCATTGCCTATCATATCAAAAGAACCATACCTTAGTATCAACATCATAACTTAAAGGTAAAAACCGAACATTAGCAATCAATAGGAAAACAGTTCATACCATCATGAAGAACACTTATTAAATGACAAACTTAACAAGATGGATGACACACACACACTCACACAAAGAAATAAAAAATAATAAACAATGTTGTAAAACAAAAATAAGAAAAGTTAAAGAAATTTGTAAGATAAAAATGTGTAAAACAAAAAGTTAAAAGAACTGAGGGCCTCAAAGAATTAGCATAGGTGGCCATCTCCCCCATGACTGAATTGAAAGGGAGAGATCCAAAATAATGAGCATTTGTTTGAATTTCTTAGAAGTGTCCAACTTCTCCCAATTGATGTTCTTAGATTAAGAGGTGGAAGTCGGCGACGCTCATATTCCAATGTATCTATGCCTTCATTGTGGGTGTGAGTTGTTCCCCCAGTTTGTTCCATGCATGTTGGTGGGCTACTCTCTTGATTATCTATTAACCACTAGGTGTTCTCTTGTTGTGTGGTTGCTACATATAGGTACCTTTGTATATGAGTTCCTTGGGCACACCAGTTGCATGTAGGAGATGTTGAGCATTCCTCCATGTCCTCATCCTCTAAGTCACTGTATGTGATGCATAGAACTTTCTTCTTCTTGATCTTTCCATAAATATTTTCCTTAGATATTTCCAAGGAAAGATTGCGGATCCCTAGGCATGCGTTGATGGTGCTAGGCCATGCCCTCCCCATTATAATTGGGAAGTCCCCTTTGTTACTGTTGACTTCTATCACCAGGAAATTAGCTGGGTATGACCAACCACACACAGTGGTAACTATGTCCTCCACCAATCCCAAGGAAATGGTGATAGACTGGTCAACTAGCTCTAGTTGAATATTGCTCTTCTTAGGTTGGGGTAGGTTCCAGGCTTGATACATTTCTTGTAAGATTAAGTTGACTCTGGAACCTGAGTCAAGAAGAGCCTTATGTGGTTCGTTCCTGGCAACTTGGAGGTATATTAAGGGACTTCCAGGGTTAGATAGTTTATTGGGAAGGTGGCCCACCTTGATCCAGTTGGTAACGGTATGTGTTAACATAACGGTATGCGTTAAGCCCTCCTGTTGGTTTGAAGGGAGCTTTGAAGCCTTGTATGTTAGAGGAGTGTGCATAGACTCAACCACTTGTGGTTGTGAGAGCTTGTTTGGGATTTTGGTTTTGAAGAAAGGTCTTCTCTTCTTACGGTTGTTACAACCAGTAGTAGGTTGAAGGTTTACAACTCTCATAGCATTACGTTGTTGTGGTTGAGTTGGGAGTTCCCCTTGCATTGTTGGAGTGGGTGGTAGTCGAATTATCGGCGTATGAGTGGTAGATGGATTCAGATGATGGTATGCGTGTGGTGTATCTTCCATGGGAGAAGGAATCCTAAAATACTCTTGAACTTGGTAGTGATGTTGTGGGGCTGCGTGACCCATAGAGTCACTTGGAGAAATCGGCTGCTGCACGTAGTAGCCATACGGGTCTAGTTGTCAGTAAGGGTATTGTTGTCTAGGCAGTGGCATCCCCCATGATAATGGGTGTTGCCACTACTAATGTTGCCCGATAGGCTATGGTAGAGTTGCACTTGGATAATATGTTAACGGTTGGTGGAACTACCTTGGATTACCTTGGGGATAAGGTAACCTTCGGGGTGCTTGCCGTCTGTTAAGTCTTAGGTTGAGCGCATACACCCCGGACTCTTGTAGATGTGAGATTATTGGACAACATTCCTTAGGATGGTCATATTGGCAGATCTCACATCCACCGTCATTGTCTATGTCAGAATCCACAACCTCATCGGAGATAGTCATTTTTCCCTTACCCTTGTCATGTGCATGGCCTAAATTTCTTCACTTTTTCTTATCATGGTAACTACTTCATTCCTCCTTAGACTCCTCTACGATTTTTAGGATAGTTTCAATTTTACTATCTAAGGAGCTCCATATTTCATCTACCTTAGCCGACACTTCTGTTGTTAGCTTTTGAAGTAGCAAGGTTTTTCTATTCACCAACTCTTCGAGTGGGGACTCATCCTCCTCATCGCAAAATCTCACTTCCTTCTATTGGAGGGAAGGATCGCAGTTATATTCTTCTGCGCTTTCTCTTTTCCGTAGCTCCCCTTCTTCTTTGGCTACTTGCTCCAACAATCAATGAATTTCATGGGATTTAAGCTCAAATAATCTCCCTTGGGCATAAGTCCCAAGGGTTCTCCTAGTCTCATGTCTTAGCCCATCTACGAGGTGGTGTAGTTGATCCTGTTGTGCGTAACCATGGCTCGGGCAACGATGTAGCAATGCATAGTATTAGGCCATGGCAGCATCCAAGGGTTCATGAGTACCCTGCTTCCATCCTTGGATCTGCTTACCCAAGTTAGAAACTTTGGAGTACATTTGGTATTTATTGTTAAACAACTCTAACATCGTACTCTACCTCCTAATGGTTTTCGGCTCTAAGGACCAGTACCAACTCTCTGCTTCTTTTATGAGTGTCCTAGGAAACAACTTTAATTTCTGCCACTCATTCTCAATATTTTGCAAGGTGCAGACATTGTGGAATGCCTGTAAATGATTTTACGAATCAACATTATATCCCCCTTCGAAGCGTGAGATATTATTCATATCTAATCTTTTGATCCGACTATCTTTCTGGTGCCTTGTAGGTATTCTAACTGCCTCTGGAATATCTAACATACTTCAGGTGGCAAGTAGGGATTCTTCATGATCATCTCTCTCATGACATCTATGATGCCTACGTTGTTCCCTACTTTCCTTGCATTCATGCCTTGACTCTCTAGAATGCCCTCGTCCTTACTCTTGACTCTGTCATCGAGGTCTCTCATTTTGCGTACCCGTATCCTCACTGTTGTGCCCTTTATGACTGTGTCTTGATGTGGAAGGAGAGGGTGAATGATGTGATGAAGGGGAACCATCACCATGACGATGCTTCTTACCTTCTCTTCGGTGGCTACGGCCCTGATCATGATGACGATCAGAATGCCTGTCCTTGTCATGTTTTGTTCCCTCAGTGAACATTTGGTGTTTGTGGGAATTAGAACCAGGGTTGTGTATCGTGGAGTGTAGGTTCTAATATCCCACCTCCTCACCATCGTTAGGAGGGGGAACATCATCTTGTGGAGAACCTATTGAGATAGGTTCATCACCCCTAATTTCTCTTATGACGGGCGAAGCATTACGGGGGCCTTTGCCCTTCAACGAGGTGTGGCGACTCTCCTGGCGCAAGTCCCATTGACGTTACACTTCTGTGGGATGGTAGTTCCTTTTGTTATAATCTTCTGCAATGTATTCACCATAGAGCTGCGTCATGTCTATCTATGCCAGAGCACAAAGGAGCATGTTAGGGACTGCTCAATCTGGGGGTAACACTATGTTACCTTGCAAGTCACGCCAACACAGTTGTTCGTCTTGATGGAGGATAAAGGTTAAATTAGGTATATGCTCATCGGGATGAATATATACCATACTAAATTCTCGAGGAACTGGTAGATTTTGGTTATGTATGTTAGATTGTCGATGGTCTCTTGTGTGATCCCTATGTGGTGAAGTTCTTTTATGAGAAGAAGACATTGTTATTTTATTCAGTGTGCTGATTAACCGTTATATATAATTTTTTCTTTAATTAACCCTAAGGATTCACTTAAGCTCCTAACGATGTGGATAATTTCCTATGTTCTACTTAGCACNTGAATCCTTAGGGTTAATTAAACAAAAAATTATATATAACGGTTAATCAGCACACTGAATAAAATAACAATGTCTTCTTCTCATAAAAGAACTTCACCACATAGGGATCACACAAGAGACCATCGACAATCTAACATACATAACCAAAATCTGCCAGTTCCTCGAGAATTTAGTATGGTATATATTCATCCCGATGAGCATATACCTAATTTAACCNGTTTTTATGTTTTATTTCCTATGCTAATGAGGTGAAGGGTGAAGAGAATAATTAACTAACTTTAGCTAACTGACTAAGCCTTAATTAACCTAGCATCATCATTTGTTCCCACTTGTCGTTCATACCCTGAACCAATGCAACCTTCTGGGATTACCAAATGTTAGTCATTACTGGGATTACCAAGCATAATGCACGTGCTCGAAGTGGTCGTACTGAATGCACTTAACTATGGGAGAAGGGTTGAGAGATATTTAATTAACTAATAAAGCATTTAAATTATAAATAATAAATAATAGTAATTAAAGTCCTAATTAGCTTAGTCCATGCACTATAAGGTTTATCCAACAGTTCATCTTTATTTCCATACACAAACTTGTCTTTAGGTATAATATTTGCTCGAATAAAGATCCGTTCACTTTGGAGCTCCTATTGCGGGTACATGGAAATTATTCTATCTCTGGAGGAAAAAAATTACCAGAGTTTTGCTAAGGGTCTAGATTTAGATGGAGAAACAAGGGAGAGCCGCCTCTTGTTTATAGACTTGATGGCACACTGCAATATTGTGTACGCGATATCGTAGGGGAAGACGTGATATCGCGAGGGATGTGAAATCACGGCCCATGCGATATCGCGTCCCATCACATACCTTTGCATTTCATGTGTAATTGGGAAGATAATAACTGCAACAATTAGTTTTACTTCCTAGAGACTAGTGTACTTAGAAGGTTATAACTCCAAAGAATTCGACTGAGTCATGTGTGAACAATTAGTGATTCATATGGTTGGACATGGGATCTACTCACCACTCATCATTAGTGCCATTGTTGGGGATTTTTAGTTTGATACGTGTGCTATGTAGGACTTAGTGAATATTATTTAAGATCATTAAAATAAACCCTAAGATCACAATTGATGAGTGACAAGATACCCCTACATACAACCATATGAAGCACTAAGGTGTTACGCATGATCTAATTGAATTCTGTGGACCTATGGTTATCTAATGCACTATCTCTTCTAGTAAGTGAAATGGGTGTTGAGAATGTTCTTTGTCTTTCCAACTACACTTGTTAAGTTCAAGGGTATGGTTTAAGTGTAATTGAGGTATATGATTTTTCTTATTTTATATTTTATGAGTTTGATTGCCTATCACAAGAATGAAACGTAAAGTAATTGAAGATCTAATTCATTTATTGCCTAGCTAACCTAACACAAGTAACTACCCCACTTTCCTAAACACATATAGCACTATTGGGCTACCAAACATTAAGCGTTGTTGGGTTACCAAGTACTATATGAATGCTCAAAGTGGTCGTGCTTGTGTTCATTAATTGCTGAAAATAAATCACTTAAATTCAAATGCATTAAAGTAAAGAGTAGAAAAGTAAAATGCATTAAAGAAAATATTAATCTGTTCTCAATGCTACAAGGATTGTCAAAAAAGTTCATTTTATTCCTATCACACTACTACAGTCAGGTACATTAGTGCTCAAACAAAGAATTGTACACACTTAGACTCTTTCTGCTAGCACTTAGAAAATATTTTTAACTCTAAAAGAAAGAAACAGAAAAAGCTTCACTACTCTAACTAGAAAAATGACCAAAAACTATTTGTGAAAACTAGAGCCCAGGCATGGTATTTATAAACTTGGAATATATACCTTGACATCACATATGCAATGTCGCAGCTGGACCTCAACGTCATGTATGCAACATTGCATACCTAACATCAGAGTAGACATAAATGCAATTCATCATACCTTACTGACTGAATGAAAACTTGTCCTCGAGTGTAGAAGAAGAGGAACAAGTTCTCTACAAATCATATTGGGTAGGTATGAGATTATTGATTGACATTACAAATTGACTTAGATGGAATAGACAAATTTTGAGTGCCTAAGTGTATGAAATTACAATATTTTTACAACATTAGGTGTTCATGACAAAAGAAGTGAACACCCTGGAGAACATTGACATCTAACACCTCTTAGTAGTAGAAGAATGAGAGAGAGAGAAGAGATGCAATGATCATGAACGTTCCTCGTTATGTGGTACTGCCACATCATCCTTTGTGAAGATAGTCCCACTTCTAGTCCACGCTTCCCACTACAATGATAACAAAATCATGAATTAGTATACAATGTGTAACACATGGTGGTTAAATGCCTTGTCTTGTCAATGGTTACACTTGGCTAAGTTGTGATTGTGGTAGATTGGTTTCTTTAGTACTATTAGTAGGAAGGCTAACAAATAAGGTAAATTAGATAAGTGATTCATTAAATTTGGAAAAAGCTCAACACAAGGAAATATTTGAAGAGGGTATAAGAGTTCTTAATAATAAAAAGAAGAATTCACTAAAAACTATTGTGAAGATGTGCACAATTGGATGTCATTGATGGGATAAACAAAAAGAATTTGATTGCAAGAGTGTCTAAGGGTAAAGAACTTAACTAACCCAACCAAAATATATGTAAGTAAGTCATCCCCAAAGCAATCACAATCCTTTTATGCCCTTGCATAACTTCAAACCAAAGAGTCCATGGGCTTCGTAGATGATTAATGGTTACAGAAGGTTAAGTACATAAACCCAAGAGAAACTAACTAAGAATTCCAACACATCAAACTAGGACATCAAACCAAAACATGAAATTGGTAGTGAGATGAGACATGGAAAGCATAGATGGATGAGAGAGAGAGAGGGGAATGGAGTTCCTAATTATGGTCATATGAAGTCCCTTGTGGATTTTGTGGTTATATGACTTGATAGGATTCATCCTTAGTCTAGACCAAAACCAACCAAGTTCAGTGACTTCACATCAACATTTTAAGACCAATCCATCCCCTAAGACATAAGAGTGCTCCCATAGAACAACCACCATAGCTTATTAGAGAAGAAGTAGGAAGTGAGGAAGGGCCTTAGGTAGAAGAGACTAGTCCCATAACCAGTGCTTGTACCCTATTTATTCTGTCTAAAGGGCGTGCTTTGAATTCTCATCATTTTTTTGAAATGGAAACCACACCATGNCCCTATTTATTCTGTCTAAAGGGTGTGCTTTGAATTCTCATCATTTTTTTGAAATGGAAACCACACCATGTAAAGACACATACATTTATTTTGTCCAAGGGTTTTGCTTTGAATCCTCATCATTTTTTTGATGAGAACCACACCATGCGAGGACGTATGAATTTATTTTGTCCAAGGGGTGTGCTTTGAATTCTCATAATTTTTTTGATGAGAACTAGACCATGCAAGAACCTATTCAATTTCCTTTATTGATTGGCACAGAACAATAAGAAATTCATGAAAACACACATGCACCCAGGCAAACAAAAAAGTACAAAGAATCCCAAATCCCCTTGAAGCCACAACCTGTTCAAACCTTTGAATCCTTCCCAATTCTAGAAACTACCAAAGTCACAAATTTATTAAAGTTTTATTAATGAAAAAGGAACTGCACATTTCCAAAACAAGGAAAATCATAGAGTTTGTGGATGGGTGGATGCTGTGGACTCACTACCTGTTACATGAAAAGAAACCATAGACTAATTATCAAGAATAAAATTCAAACCCAAAAACTAGACACCAACAATCAAATAACAAAAATAGTACATACCACCATCAAGTAACGCATTACTAATGTACTTGGCACTTATTAACAAAAAGTTAGAAAACCACATCAAATAAAAGAAAATATAAAAAGAAAGTGTAAAATATTCAAGAAATAGCAAATGTACTAATGATGGTATAAAGTAAAAATTAGAAAAGATTAATAACATGAAAACAAAAAGATGTAGAATAAAGAATGTGTAAAACAAAAAGTTGTAAAACAAAAAAGGTGTAAAACAAAAACAAGTTTTAAAAACTGAGGAGCTACTTTGTATGGTTAGCATGAGTGGCCATCTCCCCCACAACTAAGTTGAAAGGAGGAGATCCAAAATATCGAGCATGGTTGTCCATCTAATGAGGCGCTTGCTATGTTAGCTAGCATATGATCATGGAAAGGTTTAATTTTTTGGATGTTGTCTAGCTATTTCTTGTTTGGCCTCTTAGGTTTTTAGATCATCATGGCCCCTGAAGAAAAAGTCTGATAAATGATGTAAAGTCCTTCCCACAACATTTGGAACTTAGTTCATTGAGGTATGTGTGTGGGGTTCTAGTAGAAAACCTTATCTCCTAGTTGAAATTTGACTTTTCTAATTTTTAGGTCATAACACTTTTTGTTATAGGCCTTGTGCAACTCGTTAAATGATAAGGCTACTAATCAATTTTCGTCTAGCAAGTTGAGATTTATTAGTCTTTCTTTTTGGGCTAGACTTAAGTCAAGGTAAAGGTCACAAGTTGTTGAAAGTGTATAGAGCTTAGATTGAATAGGAAGTGTTGGTAATTTTCCGTACACAAGCTCATAGGGAGAATAGCCTATAGGAAGTTTCCATGTTGAGTGGTAGGCCCAAAGGGAATTATTGAGTTTTGTGCTTTAGTCCTTCCTATACTTGATAATAATTCTTGTTAGTATCCTTGTGATTTCCCTATTGGTAACCTCAGCTTGACCGTTAGCTTGGGGATGGTAAGGTGTTGTGAATTTATGTTCAACCTCCAAGTGTTGCATGAGCTTCCAAAAAGTAGTGCCTATAAAGTGAGTTTCATTGTTAGAAATTAATGCAAATGGCACAACAAACCTATTTACAATGTTTTTTTTTGTATAAACTGAGCAGTAATTGAAGATGTACAATCAATGATGGTTGCTACTTTTGCCCACTTTGTACAATAGTCAATAGCAACTATGATGTATGCCTTTCCATTTGACATGGGCGTGATGGAATCCATGAAGTCAATGCCCCAAATGTTGAAGGGTTCTAGTGATTGAATTCATTGTTGAGGTCCCTCCATTCAAGTAGTCATTCCACCATCTCATTAGCATCATTCACAAGAGTGGACATAATGGTGAGCATCCTTGAAGAGTGTTGGCTAGTAGTACCTTGTCATCAGGATTTTAATGGGCATGCGTCTCCTAGCATAGTGTCCTCCACAAGAACCTTCATGAGCATCTTAGAGAATGCGCAACTGATCGGCATTAGGTACACACCAATGAACCAGGCCATTGGCACACACCTTATAGAGGTGTCCATTGATCTCCATGAAGTGCTTTACCTGGTGAAGAAACTATTGTTTCTTTCAATGATCCAACCCTTGTGGCATCTCCTAAGTGAGAAGATAGGTGAGAATGCCATCATACCATTGTGGCTCATTGGGCATTTGTTCAATTAGAGTCTTAGCAAAGAGGAGTTAATCAAGAAATGTATCAAATAATGGGCTTTCTTCCTCTTTGTCATCCCATTACAACCAAGACAAGTAATCAATGACCACATTTTTAGTGCCCTTTCAATCTACCATCATAAGATCAAATTCCTAAAAGATCACCAACCACCATATGACATGGGGGCTTACCATTGGCTTGTTCATTAGGAAGCAGATGGCACTATGGTCTATGTGCACAAACACCTTATATCCAAGCATAGAATTCCTGAACTTCTCTAGAGCAAACACCATCACCATAAATTATTTTTATATAGTGGTGTAGTTTAGTTGTGCATCCACAATGCTTCGACTAGTGCAGTGGATGTAGTATGGATATGTTTCTCGTCATCTAATTGCATTAGCATAATTCCCAAGGCATAATTCAATGCATCCATCATAATATGAAATGGTCTAGACCAGTTAAGTGCTTGTAGGATTGGAATTTCTACAAGCTTATTTTTCAGTTGCTGGAATGCTTTCTCACACTATATGGTCCATACAAAGGAAGCATCTTTCTTTATTAGTTCTACTAATGATTTTGTGATCTTAGAGAAATTCTCTATGAATCGCTGGTAGTAGCTAGTATGTCCAAGGAATGATTAAACATCTTTAGCTATTTTTGGTTGGTGGGTTATTTCTTGGATGAACCTTATTCCTAGTACAATGCCCTCCTGGACCATGAGGTGACTTTTCTACCAATTGAGTTGTAAGTTGGTTTTAACACATTATTTCAACACTTGCTCAAGGTGGTGTAGGGCTTACTCAAATGTAGCTTCATAGGTGGAGAAGTCATCCATGAAGGCCTCCACACCACTATCGATCTATTGTTGAAAAATGCTGAGGACCAGGTGTTGGAATGTGGTAGGAGCATTGAATAGATCAAACAACATCTTATGATATGCAAAAGTCCCCCAAGGACTTATGAACATTGTCTTTGCTTGGTCTTTCAATGTAATTTGAATTTGGTTATAGCCACTATAACCATCTAGAAATCTATAGTAGCAATGCCCAAATATGGTATCAAGCACCTGGTCAACAAATGGCAACGGAAAATGATCTTTGAATGTTGCCATATTCAGTAGTTGAAAGTTGATGTAGATCCACCACTTGCCACCCTTCTTTAGCACAATTATGAGTGGACTAACCCACTCACTATCCACAATAAGATAAATGAACCTTGCCTTGAGGAGTTGTTTGATTTCCTCTTTGACGATCTACTTTAGTTTGGGGTTCAATCACCTTTGTGTCTATTATTTTGGCTTCATGGCTGGGTTGGTGTAGATGTAATGCTAGCATATCCTAGGATCAATTCTTGTAAGTTTAGGATATGACCAAGCAAAAGCTACTAACCATCTTTCAACTACCTTCAATAACATCTTTTTTCGTTCTAGAGCAATTTTTGCATTGATTATAATCGGCTTTCCATTTTTCAAAAATACATATTCCATTTTCATTAGTATTGTTTTTAGCTCAAGGGGCTCTTGTTTGAATTTTTCAGGAATTTCTAGCTCTCAGTAGTAAGTATCATCATTTATGTCATTAGAGAGTTGGTGAAGAACCTGCTCAAGTTCATTCATGCCTATGACATATGCACATGTCCAGCTCTCAGTTGGTTTCATGCAAAGTGTGTTGCTTTTAGAATTAGCGGTCAGCCATTGGGTGCCCTTCTATTTTGTGGCTACCTTTGAATTTTTGCTTCTGGTGCATACTATTTGCATGCAGAAATATATGCTTACTTTATAGTGCCAATGATGTACAATGAGGTAACCATACGTCCAACCATACGAATCACTAAAGCATTACACATGATTTGGTCTAATTTTGTGGACTTATAGTTTCTGCCCAAAATTGCACCCACTATTGTTGTACGTGATGCATGGAACTCTCTTCTTCTTGATATTTCCAAATGCATTTTTTGTAGATATCTCCAAGGAAAGATCTCTAATTCCCATTCTTGCATTAATGGTGCTTAGCCATGCCCTTCCCATGATGATTGGGAAATCCCCTTTGTAGTTCTTCACTTTGATTACTAGGAAATCGGCAGGATAAGACCACCCATAGACAATGGACACAATGTTTTTTACCAATCCCAATGGAACAGTGATGGACTAGTCTACTAATTCTAATCTTATGTTGCTCTTCTTAAGGGGAGGCAAGTTCTAGGTAGTGTACATCTCATGAGAAATTAAATTTAGACCAAGACTTGAAACAAGAAGAGCCTTGCACGGTTCATTCCTAGCAATCTACAAGTAAATTAGAGGAATTCCAAGATCGGCTAATTTTCTAGAAATGTTTCTTACATGGATCCAATTAGACATTGTGTGAGTAAGCATTATGGTATGGATCCTTGGTAGATTTTGGTTTGATGGAGGCCCGAAGGAATTTGCTATGGAGGGAGAGGCAAGAGTAGGGTTGTCAACCATAGGTATATGTGAGGGGTTAGGTGGACTACGGGGTTGGAAGAAAGGTCTTTTCTTTAATTAGGCATTCAACCCCTCCAATTGATTATTTGGTTTAATTAACTATCCTCATAACATTGTGTTGTTGTGGTTGAGCTGACAATTCACCCTACATAGGTGGAGTAGGTGTTAGCTATGCAATTGGAGGAGGAGTATGTGTAGGGATAGGAGGAGGATAGGGGTAAGAGGTGGTATCCCTTCTTTCATGTGGTGAATGAGCTCAGTAATAATCTGAAGGATGGTAGTAAGGTTGGAAATTAGAAATGTGATTGGAAGAGTCACGTGGAGACATGGGTTGCTGAATGTGGTAACCATATGGATTAGGCTATTGGTAAGGGTATTTTTGTCTTGGTGGTGCTACTGCTCATGATTATGGTTACTACCACTGTTGATACTATTCATACGGTTTCGATGAAGCTCCACTTGGATAATACAATTGTTGTTGGTGAAATTGTCTAAGATTACCTTGAGGATAAGGTAACCTTCTGGATGTTTTCCATTGTGTGAGTTGTGGATGTAAGGCATACGCCCCAAACTCCTATAGATGTGACACAACAAGGCAACATCCCTTAGGATATTCATACTGATAGACATGACACCCACAATCATAATCTAATTCACTATCCACAACCTCTTCTATTGCAACAATCTTATCCTTACCTTTGTGATATGCACGTTTAGCTTCCTTGTTTCTCCTGCACTCACGCTCACTACTTTGTTCTTTGGACTCTTTAGCGATTTTAAGAATAGCTTGGAATCTATTATCCATTGAGTCCCTTAACTAATCAACCTTGGTTGTAAGTTCAAATTGGAATTGTTGGAATGACCAGATTTTCTTATGCATCCCCTTATCAAATATGAACTCATCCTTACTATTGTAGAATTGAATCTTCCTCTTACAAATGGAAGGATTATGGGTGTACTCTTTTGCACTTTCTCTTTTTCTTAGTTGACCCTCCTCTTTAGTTGCTTACTCTATTAATCTTTGTATTTGTCAGGCACTTAGTTCTAACAATCACCCTTAGGCATAGACACCAAGGGTTTTCCTCATTTCATTATGAAGCCCGTCTATAATGTGGTGAAATTGAACCAATTGAGAATAA
This sequence comes from Gnetum montanum, assembly GCA_015680685.1. NCBI lineage: Eukaryota > Viridiplantae > Streptophyta > Gnetopsida > Gnetales > Gnetaceae > Gnetum > Gnetum montanum. The sequence continues at coordinate 147,449 of MNCI01002286.1, forward strand.
CTATGGCTAAGACATTTGTGCATCAAGGCATACTATTGGCCAATGGCGACATCTAAGGGTTTGTGTGTTCCTTGTTTTCACCCTTGAATTTGCTTTCATAAGTTGGACACTCTAGAGTACGTTTGATATTTATCATTGAATAACTCAAGCATGGTACTTCATCGCCTAATAGATTCTGGCTCTAAGGACCAGTACCAGTTTTCTACTTCTTTAATGAGTGTCCTAGGGAACAACTTCAGTTTCTACCACTCGTTCGCTATGTTTTGTAAGGCACATGCATCTTGAAAAACTTGAAGATGATTTTGTGGATCAAAGTTATATCCTCCTTCAAATCGAGGAATATTTTTCATGTCTAACCATTTAATCTGACTATCTTTCACATGCCTTGTTGAAATCAAATAGAGGCTCATCGAGGCCTTGATCATGGTGCCTACGATGCCATGGACTATCCCTTTGTTCATGGTGATGTGCCTTGCTTGAACGTTTGCACCTTTGATCTTGTCTTTCTCGACAGTCCCTTTGGTTATTTTGGTCTTGTTGGTCATTTTGTTCATTTCATTCACCTCCATCATAGTGTCACCTTCTGTGGTCATGGTTAGAGCCAGAAGAAGAAGATGATGATGAAGGAAAAGAGGAAGAAGAACCTGCACCATCACAGTGTCTAGTTCCACCTCTTTGGTGATCGTGACCATGATCATGATCTTGTTTTTTATCTGCATCCCTATCTTGACTTGTCCCTTTGGATCATTATTTGTCATTGGATCCCTTATTACCAAAATTAGGATTATCAACTGTGGAGTGTAGATTCTGGTTTTGGCCTCCATCACCAAACTCAAAGAGAGGAGTTTCATTGAATGGAAAACCTCAAGAGAAGGATTCCCCACTAGCTTGTTGGTGCAATAGAAATGATGAATCATTAAGGCCTTTTCCCTTTGAAAATTCATAGCACTATTCTCACTATTGGTCCTATAGACATTGTGCTTCAGTGGGATGATAATCCTTGGTGTTAGTATCTTCTACAATATACTTCGCATGGAAATCTTGGAGACCACATCATGTAAGCATTTGGTAGAGCATTACAGGAACAATTTGATCGAGTGGCAACACAATGTTGCCTTCCATGTCACACCACTGCAACTGTTCATCTTGGTGTAGGATGAAGGTAAAGTTTGGTACATACTCATTAGGATGAGTATATATAATTTGATACTATTAAGGCTTTGGTAGATAAAATTTATTAGTCTTGGGTGGAGAAGCACTCCTGTGAGAAGAAGACATTTTTAGTTAGCGAATAAAAATCATAGTGTGCTCTAACAATTATTGTAGTAATGGTAAAATAGGATATGACTCTAAGGTTCTTTCCAATGATCTAAATATGTTTCACTAGGTCCTAGATAGCACATGAAACAACCAAAAGGTCCTTAGCAACGACACCAATGATGAGTGGTGAGGTACCCCTACATCCAACCATATGAATCTCTAAGATGTTATGCATGATCTTGTCGAATTCCATGGAGCTATGATTATCTAATGCACTAGCTGTTCTAGGAAGTGAAATGGGCATTGAAAATATTCTTTGTATTTCCAACTACACTTGTGAAGTTCAAGGATATGGTTTAAGTGTAATTGAGGCATATGATTTTTCTTATTTTATATTTTATGAGTTTGATCCCTGATCGCCTATAACAAGAATGAAAGGTAAAGTAATTGAAGATATAATTCATCTATTGCCTAGCTAGCCTAACACAAGTAACCATTCCACTTTGCTGGACACATCTTGAACACATATAGCACTGCCAAGCTACCAAATGTTAAGTGTTGCTAGGTTACCAAGTACTATATGAATGCTTGAAGTGGTTGTGCTCGTGTTCATTAACTACTGAAAATAAATCACTTATTTTAAATGCATTAAAGTAAAGACAAGGAAAGTAAAATGCATTAAAGAAAATATTAATCTATTCTCATTGTTGCAAGGATTGTCAAAAGAGTTCGTTTTATTTTTTTCACACTATTGTAGTTAGGTACATCAGTGCTCGAACAAAGAACTGTAGACACTTAGACTCCTTCTATGGGCACTCAGAACATATTCTAACTTTGAAAGAAAGAAACAACAAAAGCTTCACTACTCTGATTAGAAAAATGACTAAAAACTATTTGTGAAAATTGGAGCCTAGGTGCGATATTTATAGACTTGGGATATATACCTTGACGTCATGTACCTGACGTTGGAACAAACATAAATGCAATTCATCAACAATCATTTGAAAAAATAATAATTATAATTATAATTTAAGCACACTAATTTTTTTTTAATCCAAAATGTCTTCTTCTCACAAGCATGATGAATTAAAACCACCAGTGCCCTAAGAATTTAAAGTGGTATACACTCATCTAGATGAGTTTGTACTTGATTTTACTTTCATCCTACATTAGGATGAATAGCTATGGTGGCAAGATATGGAGAGCAACGTTGTGTTGCATCTTGACCGATCTATTCCTAAGATGCTGCTACAAACTCTTAAGAGGTTGGGCATCTAGGATCTTCATGATGAATATGTTGTGTAGGACCATGACTATTGAAACTACCATCCCACAAAAATACAACACAAATGAGATCAACATTAGGAGAAGCATCATGAAGCTACAAAGGGGAAATAGTTTACTAACCCCTTATTCTTGCTGAACCAAAATGACAAGGAGGATAATTCCTTTTGGGGTTCTCAACATGAAGATTCTCCATCCAATGACTCTGGTGAAGGGGGTTTGAACCTACACTTACACACACTTACACTCCACTATCAACAATCTAAGTTTTGGAAAAAGTGGAAGTCAAGGCAGGGGCTTAAGCAAGCATCATGATGATGATAAAATTGATGATCATGGCCAAGATAAACAAAGAGAAGGTGGAAGATACCATGTGGTGGTAGTCCTCCTACCTCTTCATCCTCTTAATATGCATCGTCTTCTTCCTCTTCTAGTTCTAACCGACACCGTAGAGGATGAAACTATGATGGAGGTGAATGGTGAGACAAGGATCATAGGCCTTACCATGAATGAACGGGTAGTAGAGAACATCATAGGTATCATCAAAATCATGATAATAATGAACCTTTGTTGGCAACTCAAAGCATGCTGAACATTGTAGCAGTGGTTAGAATTCTAACCAGGCATGTGAAAGATAGTAGAATCAAGAGGTTGGATATGAACAATATCCTTAAATTTGAGGGCAATATAACTTAGAGTCATATATCCATCTTCAAGCCTTTCATAATGCCTATGCCTTTCAAAACATAGAAAATGATTAGTAGAAACTTAAGCTATTTTCCAAAACACTTAATATAAAAGTAAAAATTTGGTACCACTCCTTAAAGCTAGAATCAATTCATAGATTGAGTACAATGCTTGAGCTATTCAATGACATATATTAGACATACTTTAAAGTGTCCAATTTGAGAAAGCAAATCCAAGGTTGGCAACAAGAAACACATGAACCCTTAGATGTAGCCATGGGTAGGTATTATTATCTTTTGCAAAGATGTCCTAGCCATGGTTATTCTCAATGAGAGGATCTTTTCCATATCATAGATGAGCTTCAATTAGAAGTTAGGAGAACTCTTAGGATCTATGCTTAATGGAAACTGTCAAAACTAAGATTCCATCAAATTCAAAGGCTAGTTAGGTAGGTTGCAAAAGAAGAAGGTGAGTTGAGAAAATGGGAAAGTGTTGAGGAGTATAACTGAGATCCTTCCATCAAAAAAATGGAGGTTCAATTTTGTAAAGTAAGGGGGAGGCACCACTTGATGAAGTGGTGTAGTGAAAAACTTTGCCAATTTAAAAATCCATGTCTAAAATTTTAGCTAAGGTTGACAAAATGTGGGAATATTTAGATGAAAAATTTCAAAAACTCCAAAAATTGCAAAAAAATCCAAAGAGCAAGGTAGTGATCATGATTGCAGAAAAAGGAAGGAAGCTAAATGTGCCTACTAAAGGGGTAAGGGCAAAGCCACTACATTAGAAGAGGTTATGGAGTTACCATTAGATGGTGGTGGGTGTGACATCTACTAATATAAAAATTGCAAGAAATGTCATCTTGTTGTGTCACACTTATAGGAATTTGGGGTGTATGCTTTGAACCCTAAACTAGAACAAAGGCAATCACCCAGAAGGTTACCTTATCCTTAAGACAACCCAAGGTAGTTCCACTAGCAACAACAAGCTTATTATCCAAGTGGAGCTCCACCATAACCATACAAGTAGTACCATAAGTGGAAGCACCCATAGTTATTGGAGATGCCACCACTAAGGTAGCAGTACCCTCACAGGCAACCAGAGCCATATTGGTACTATGTTCAACAACCCATGTCTTTGTATCACTCTTCTAGTCATGCTTCTTTTCAGCATTACTACTCCCCTCTAGAGTACTACAGAACTCATTCTCCATCTCTTAGAGGGGAATCCCCATATCCTTATCACCCTTCTCATTCTTTAACACATATTCCTCTACCCTCAACCTAGTTATCTCCTACTCCATCCATGCAAGGTGAAATTCCTATGTAGCCACAACAACGTAATGCTACTATTATCATTAACTTATAATCAGCTCCTCAATCAAGTGGTTTAGAACCCAGATCCCATAAAAGACCATTTTTCTAAACCAATAGCCCTACAAAGTCCTCACTAACTTATGTGGTTGGTTGCCTTGTTTCTCCCTCATCCTTTGCATCCATTCCTTTCAAGAGCCCTTCAAACCAAACACCTCCCAAGATCTACACAATCATGTTAATCCATGCTGTATTTGATTGGAAAAAGGCTGGCAACCTTCCTAGGAAAAGGGCTAACCTTGGAAGTCCTCTCATCTACTTGTAGATAGTAGGAAATGAGCCATGCAAGGCTCTTCTCAATTTAGGTTTTGGTGTTAATATGATTTTTCATGAAATGTATAATGCCTGGAACTTGCCTCCTATCAAGAGGATCAATATCTATTTAGAATTGGTAAATCAGTCCATCATTGTTTCCTTGGAATTAGTGAAGGACACTATGACCATTGTTTGTGGGTGGTCATATCCTACTGATTTCTTGGTGATCAAAGTTGAAAATTGTAAGGGGAACTTCCCAATCAGTATGGAAAGGGCTTGGTTGAGCACTATTGATGTGCAAATGGGCATCAAAGATCTTTCCTGAAGATTTCCAAGGAAAATGCATTTATAAAGATCAAGAAGAAGAGAGTTCCATGCACTTCATACAATAATACTAGGTGTAATTATGTGAAGAAACTCTAGTATATCAAAAGCACATCAATCAAAGCATGCAAATAGTGTGCAAATGAATCTAAAATCTAAAACTGCTTATACATAATAGCCATAAAACAGGAGGCACCCAGTGACTAATAATTAGTTTTGAAAGCAACACACTTTTCTTGGAACCTACTGAGATCCTAACTTATGCCTATGTTGAAAGCATGGATGAACTAGAGCAAGTTCATCACCAACTCTCTAATGATTAACCTAATGATACCAATTGGGAAGAGTTGGAAATCCATAACAATTTTAAATAGGAACCCTTAGAGTTGAAAACTCTACCTACCAACATGGAATATGTATTTCTAGAAAATGGCAAGCTGGTGATAATCAATGCCAACCTTAGTCCTATGTAGAAAAGATTATTGCTAAATGTGGTTAACAAATGGCAAACAACCTTTGCTTGATCATATCCTAAACTCACTTGAATTAATCCTAGGATATGCTAGAATTGCATATATACTAATCCTTTCATCAAGTTAAAGAGGTAGCCATAGTGGTGGTTGAACCTTGAATTAAAGTAGATCATCAAAGAGGAAATTGAACAACTTCTTTGCCCATTTGTGATTATGCCAAAGAAAGGTGGCAATTGAAGGGTGTGTATTGATTTTAGGCTATTGAACAAGATGACATTCAAAGATCATTTTCATATTACTATTTGTGGACCAGGTGTTGGACACAATCTCTGGACATTACTATTATAGCTTTCTTGATAGTTATAGTGGCTATAACCAAATTTAGATCACACCAAAGGATCAGGCCAAAACTATGTTCACAAGTCCCTGGGGGACTTTTGCATATTGAAATATGCCATTTGATCTGTGCAATGCCCCTACAACTTTCCAATGCCTTGTCTTGAGCATTTTTCAGTAGCAGATTGGTAGCAGGGTGGAAGTTTTTATGGATGAATTTTCCACCTATGGTGCTACATTTGAGCAAGCCCTGGACTACCTTGAGCAAGTGCTTAAAAGGTGTGTGAAGATTAATCTTCAGCTCAATTGGCAAAAAAGCCATTTCATGGTTTAGGAAGGCATTGTGTTGGGGCACAGAATCTCATAAGTAGGGATTGTGGTGAACCCTAAAAAAATTAGGGTCATCCAAAGAATAACCCATCAATTAGAAATCATTAAAGATGTCTGGTCATTCCTTGGACACACTAGCTACTACTAATGATTCATAGAGAATTTCTCTAAGATTGTAAAATCATTAATTGAGCTAACAAAGAAAGATGCTCCATTCATATGGACTAAGAAATGCAAAAAGGCATTCTAGCAGCTTAAGAAGAAGCTTGTAGAGACTCCAATTTTACAAGCACCTAATTGGTCTTAACCATTTTATATTATGGCAGATGTATCAAACTATGCCTTGGGAGTAATGCTTACATAACTGGATGATCAGAAACATCCATATTACATTCACTATGCAAGTCGAAGCATTGTGGGTGCACAAATCAATTACACCATAATAGAAAAAGAGCTGATGGCCATGGTGTATGCTTTAGAGAAATTTAGGCACTATGTGCTTAGATACAAGGTGTTTATGCACACTAACCACAATGTCATCCACTTCCTAATGAATAAACCAATGGTGAGCCCCATGTTATATGGTGGTTGGTGATCTTCCAAGAGTTTACTCTTACAATGGTAGATTGAAAGGAAACTGAGAATGTGATCGCTAATCACTTGTCTCAATTATGATGGAATAATAAAGAGGATGAGAGCCCACTCTTCGATCAATTTCTTGATGAATTCCTCTTTGTCAATGCAATAAATGAATAAGTGCCCATTAAACCAAATGGTATGATGGCATCCTTACTTATCTTCTCACTAAGGAGATGCCACAAGACTTGGACATCTAGAAGAAATAAGAGTTTCTTCATTAGGCCAAATGCTTCATGGATATTAATAGACACATTTACAAGCTGTGCATCGATGGCTTGGTTCGTTGGTATGTTCCTGATGCTACTCAATTATGCATTTTCCAAGACACTAATGAGGGTCCTTGTAGGGGGCCACTATGTAGGGAGATGCATAGCTATTAAGATTCTAATGGTAGGGTATTACTAGCCAACAATCTTTAGGGATGCTCACCAATTCATCTGATCTTGTGAAGTTGTTAATGAGATGGTGGGATGACCACTCAAATGGAGGGATCTCAACAGTGAATCCAACCATTGGAATCCTTCAACATATGGAATATAGACTTCATGGGTCCCATCATGCCCATGTCAAATGGAAAGGTGTACATAATAGTTGTTGTTAACTATTGTATCAAATGAGCAAAAGCAGTAGCCATCACCAACTGTACATCTTCCACTACTACTCAATTTGTACAACAAAATGTTGTAAATAAGTTTGCAGTGTCATGTGCACTAATTTTTCACAATGGTACTCATTTTACATATGCTAATTTTCACGAGCTCATGTAATGCTTGGGGGTTGAACATAAACTAACAACAGCCTGCCACCCCTAAGCCAATGATCAAGTAGAGGTTACCAATAGGGAGATCACAAAAATCTTAACAAGAACAAATAGCAAATATAGGAGAGATTGGAGCACAAAACTTAACAATGCCCTTTAGGACTACTGCTCCACATGGAAGCTCCTTATAGGCTACTATTCCTATGAGTTGGTGTATTAAAAATTACCAACTCTTCTAATTCAATCTAAGCTTCATACACTTTTAGTAACTTGTGATCTAGATCTTAACCTCAACCTAGCTTAGAAAGAGAAATTGATCAACCTCAACATGCTAGATGAAAAACAATTAGTAGCCCTATCCTTGAATGGAGTGGACAAAGCATTTAGTAAAAATGTCATGACCTTAGAATACACAAGTTAGAATTTCAACTTGGAGACAAGATCCTCTACTAGAACCCCACACATGTACCTCAATGAACTAATTTCCAAATGTTATGGGAAGGGCCTTACATCATTAATGAAATCTTTGCTTTGGGGGCTATGTTAATTTACAAACTTGAGAGCCCAAACAAAAAATAGATGGTACACATGCAATAACTAAAACATTTCCATGAGCCTAAGCAAGCCAGTGCCAACAACACCTCATTTGATGGAAAACCACACTCAATCTTTTGAATCTCCTCCTTTCAACTCAATCATGGGGGAGATGGCCATTCATGCTAATCATTAAAATGGCTCTTCAACTTTTCTACTTTTTTGTTTTATGCCTTTTTGTTTTACACTTTGTTATTCTTCTAAATATTAGTTTTACAACATCATTACTATGTTTTATTTTTCTTAAATATTTTACAATTTATTTTATATTTTCCTTTATTTTGGTGTGAATTTTCCTTGTTTTCTAATAAAATTGCTTTATTGCCAATAGGACTTAGTGATGTTGTAGCTATTTGCCAATTGTGGTTTGTACCTAATGTTTTTAATTGCTAATGTCTAGTTTCCATTTTTGAATTTTGATGATTGATGACTAAGACAAGTTTCTTTTTCATGGAACAAGCAGTGAGGCCACATCATCCATCCATCCACCAACTCTATGGTCTTCTTGGTTTTGGAAGTATGAGGTTCCTTTTTCATTAATAAAACCTTAACGAACTTGTGACCTTGGTAGTTTCCAAACTTGGGAAAGATTCAAAGGTTTAAGAGGGTGTGACTTCAAGGGGATTTATTACTTTTATGCCTCTATACTTACTTGAGTGCATGTGTGTTTTCATGGATTTCTTATCGTTTCACATTGACCAATAATAGGAAGTTAAATAAGTCTTTATATAGTGTGGTTCCCATTCAAAAACCTAAAAAAAACATGATGAGAATTCAAAGCACATCCCTTAGACAAAATAATGGGCTACAAGCACTAGTTATGAGACTAGAAAGACATGTTACCCATGCCTAAAGTTCCCCTCTAACTAAGGCTCTTTCTCACTTCCTACTTCTCTTTTCTTTTCAAATAAGGAACAATGGTTGTATGTGGGAGCACTCTTGTGTCTTGAGGGGGTGGACCAATCCTAGAGTGGTGATGTGAAGTCATTGAATGTGGTTGATTTTGATTAGGACTAACGATGGACTTTATTAGGTCATTTAATCATCAAATCTACAAGGGAGTTCATGTGCCCACAATTGAGAAGTCCATTCCACTCTCTATCTCATCCATCAATGCTCTCCATAACTCACCTCACTATTGAGTTCTCATGTTTTTGTTCAATGTTGTAGGTTGATGTGTTAAATTCTTAGATAGATTCTTCTGGATTTGATCCTTAACTTTTTGTAACTATTAATTAACTGTGGGGTTCATGGACTTCTTAGTTGAGGTTATGCAAAGGAAAAAACAAGCATGAGCCTACTATGGGAAGGACCCACTTGCATAACTCTTGGTTGGGTTAGTGAAGTCCCTTATCCTTAGGAATTTTTGCAATCCCCATTAGTTACATCCAATTGTGCGTTCCTTAAGGCATTTCTCTAATAAAATTGCATTCTCTAATCAATCTCCATCTTTTGTGAAATATCAAGTCCTCTTCATGCATCTCATTGTATTCTTGGCTTCTTGGGCTTCCATTTAACTCCAATTTCACTCAAAAACTCCTTGTATTTTTCAAATTTTAACTTGGTCAAACTATGATTAATAGCCACATCGACTAGGCTTTGTCGACGAGGCCCAGTCAACACATGGGAAAAATTCTATATATAGCACCCACCACTTGGGAATTTATTGCCATTTGTTTTAAATGTAAGGGGAGTTTTTGCAATTTTTCAAAGCTCAACACATTCCAAAGCTCATAACTTTCAAACCATTTCTCTGATTCACTCCATTCTTCAGTTTTATAGCTTCTAGAGGTATGATTTATGTTGTGGGAACCACAAACCTTAGGTTTTTGATAGAAAATTTTTCAAAAATTTTCTAACTCCCTCATGGGTTTAATGAATAAAATAATATTAAATCATCAACTTATGGAAGTTAAACCCTTCCAACACACTCCAATAACCTATTTAATCAAGTAATATTAAAATAATCAAACTGACCATGATCACAACTTAGCCAAGTGTAACTACCCCAAGAGATAAGGCATTCCAAATGTTTTAAAGCTATACATTAAGTGTTAATCCTTGGTTATGTTGTGATTAAAAATGGAACCTAGACTAAAATGGCCACAAGAAGGAGGACCATCCCAACCAAGGGAAAAACTACCTAGAGCTAGAAGAGATTAGCAAGAATAAGCCCAAGAATAGGCAACAGAAACTTATGTGAAAAGACCTCTTCGAGAGGAGCCTAAAGTGGAATTTGTCTAACAAATTCCTAAGGAAGCAACTGTAATTGAACAATCCCATCAAGATGAGGTGCCAAGACTTGAGGTCATATTGACTCAAGCCTACCTTAATTAGATCAAGCCTGATGACATCCAACATTTAGTTTACTAAAAATTGAACTTTGGACCATTCTTAGAACATGCTCTAGCAGAAGTCAAGACATAGCTGTAGAACTTTCCCTTATGGCTAGTCATTACTTCTAGAGGGGAATGGTACATGAGAGAGACATATCTCTTTTGGAATGATAGGTGAGAGAGAGCCACTGTGAAGATCAAGGACATTTAGGTGTTCTACTTAGTAGAGGCTTTTGCACAGGCCCTTGGGTTGCCTGATATTGGAACAAATTTGACAAAGATCTTCACATAAGCACACCTAGAGGTAAAGAAGAAGTGGACTAAGTAATGTTATAAAGTGAACTACAAGGATCATGGTGCACTTACCTTGGTGCAGTGCACATATTTCAAGATAGTGACATATCATCTCAATCTGATGGTGAGGCCTAGTAAGGTGACTACCTTTTTTGCCCATGTATGTGCTGCTTTGAGTGGAAAATTCCCTGCGAACCTTCCATAGCTAATCTATCTAGAGATAGATAAGCAATTTAAGGAAAATGATTGTGGAAGGAAGGCCATGCCCTTTCCATGCCTTATTAAAAAACTGTGCAAAAGGGTAGGAATAGTTTGCTACGTAAATAATACAATTAGACATACTCCTTCTACCTCTTGGGTAGAAATGTGAAAGACAAGACCCATGCCATAACCAAGGAAGAGAAGCAACAACCACCACCTCCAACACCCACTCATGAAACAATGCCAAAGTCCCATGCTACCCTTGAAAGAATGTACGAGATCCAAGAGTAGCTCTTGCATGAGTAAGAGTAGTGAGTAGGAATAAGTGATGGTGATCCTTTTGTGTATCACTCAGTAATGAGTTACCTTAACCAAGTGGCTCAAACCATCAGCTAGATGAAGGAAGGTGGGCCAATTTTCTCAGTCCAAAGAATGCAACTACTTGTGAGATTAAATCCTAGTGCCCTAGAGCTAATGGCATTTCTCTCACAATAGCAAAAATTCCCAAAAATCTCTAGGAATGCTGCTACTTTCTCTGTGCATCTAAAGGAGGGCAAGGGGGTAACTGTCTTGGTCATGTAGCACCATGGATAGGAGATAGCAACAAAGATGATTGCTGATAGAATTGTCAAGGCATTGAATGCACCTGTGATGTTTGTACCAAACATTCATGCACTTAGAGGTGTGTAGATGTTTGGAAGAACAATTAGTGATAGATTGAGTGTAGCCTAGCATAAGGAGTTGCTAGGCCGATTGGTGGGAACCAAACAATAGATTCTAGATGTCTTTGACCTTCTAAATATAATCACTACAACACAATCAAAGCTGCTAAAAGAAAGGAGAAAATGCGTTATCATAGAGGGGCAACTTGAAACAGCCTAAGCTCAAAACCAATGCTTGGCTGTGGAGGTTGTTGAACTAAGAGATTGCCTTGCTAAGCCTATGTTTCTCAACCCTGCATTAACTAGTGATTAAGCTTTTTAACAGCTTTAGGATAAGGTCAAAAAGGTTGAGGATGCAAAGGAAATGATGATATTCGATCAGTCCTTAGCCAATGCCACCATATTATGCATAATAGTTAGCATCACCATATTTGCATAATAGAGATTGAGGAAATTTGTACACTTTGGCACTTAGTGTTTGTTTGTATTTGTATTTGTGAATGTCAGTAGTTAGTCAATAATTCCATACCTTCCGAAAATTTTGCAAGAAACTTGTTCCTTCTTTTGTTCACTCAAGGATGAGTTTTCATTCAATCATGGGGGTATGATGAGTTACATTTTCTCAACTTTCATTGACGAGGCCTCGTCGACATGGGATTTGATGCATTAATGTGGCCTCATTGACACAATGTCTATTGTCCTATATAAGTACATGCTCACCCACTATATTTATGGCATCTTTGGTCATAGTTATAGCGAAGCTTTTGTAGGTTTCTTGCTTAAAAGTTAGAATATTTTTCTAAGTGCCTGCAAAATGAGTCAAAGAATGTATAGATCTCTATTCGAGCATTATTGTACCTGACCGCAGTAGTGTGTGTTGTAATAAAGATGAGCTTTCTGATAAACATTACAACACTTTGAAATCGATTAATTGTTTATTTATGCATTTAATGTTTTATGCAATTTCCTTTAATGCTTTAAGTGATTAAGTAATCAATTAAGCTAAATTAAAGTGTGATTAATTAAGCACATAAGTACGACTACTTTGAGCATACACTTGACACTTGGTAATCCTAGTAATGCTTAATGTTTGGTAACCTAGTAGTGTTAAACATGTTCAAGATGTGTACGGCCAATGGAAACAGATGCTTATGTTAGGATTAGTTAACTATTAGCTAGTTAGATTAAATTATCAATTAAATTATTGTATTCATTATTCTTTATTCCTAGGTGACCTAAACATAAAGCTTTAAAATGATAAAAAAATCATATGCCTTAGTTGCACTTAACCATACCTTTGCATTTCACAAGTGTAATTGGAAAGACAATGATTGCAATGATTAGATTCACTTCCTAGAGACCAGTGTACTTAGAAGGCTATAAGTCAACAAAATTTGACTAGATCATGCATGAAAGCTTAGTTGTTCGTATGGTTGGGCATAGGGTTTACTCGTCGCTCATCATTAATGGAATAAAGATAAACATAAGAAAAACATGAGTGTAAATTAACAAAAGATGAGTTGGGTATGTACATGTAAGTTCATGTATTACATAATATTCTTAGAGACTATGAAGGAGTATGGTAGTGCCATGAACATACCCCTAAGCTAGTAACATAACAATGCAGAAATTATACTTTGAATTTAATATTGCATTTTCTAGACCTTATTAAAAGAAAAAATAGATTTTCCATTCTTCCAAAAAATATCTGGAAAAGCCTAATACAAATTTTTGTTAACTTTAAATAATTTCTCAAGATTAGAAATTAATTTTTCAAAATTCTTTTTCTTCTTTCTATTCAAACCATAGAGAGTAGAAGCTTCATTCCAAGTAACACATATATATTTACCATATCGCTAGATTGTCATGGATTTCAACATATTCCATTGGGATTGAACATATGACTTGTGAACCACAAGTGACATGTTTTAACCAAGTATATTTCTAAGGATTTCTAAATGGACATAATGAAATAAGTTATAGTAGATTGTGTGGAAGAAAATGGGCCAATTACAATTTCAATTTCATAATTATTTTATAATGATATCGTAACTTACATGATAATTCATTAGTTTGAGAAGTTGGCTTAGTGCTCAGACTCTTGATTTAAAAGCAACAAGTCATGGATTTGATTTTGATGGGCAATGCTAAGTTATAAAATTCTAATTAAACTATATCTTGGGATGTACTTATATTACAATTATTTTGAGGTTCCAATACCCCCTAACCTGGTGATAATTCATTAGATTGTTAATAAATGTTTATTTAGTTGATAGCATTGATGAAGACTTTGCTTTGTTAACACATCAGCATTGATGCAAACCTCATAAATGTATGTGCCCACCGTATTTATGACACAATTTGATCATTCCTTTAGCAAAACTCTATTAGTTTGTCTCCATAGCAGTTAGTAATAATTATCAAGTGCCTATAGCATAAACCAAGTGAATTGTATGACATTTTATTTGAGTGAATATGTACTTGAACGCATCTTCATGGTGGTAATAAAATCAAGATCCATTTTCTTCATTACATCACTTAGCTTAGTTTCATGATCTCTTTAACTATAATTTACTTTAACTATTTCAAAATACCTAGTTAATGATTTTATTTTCACTGCATGTAATTAAATCACATGAGTACAACCAACTTTGAGTGTAAAAGTGTTAATATTTGGTAATCCTAGTAATGGACACTTGGTAACCCAACAACACTGATGTATGTTCAAGATGTGTATGGCAAGTTGGAAATAGAGGCTCTACACCCAAGCTAGACTATATTTTCTTCCTACACTTAGGTTAGATAGTTTAGCACTTTAATATTTTAATAATAATATTTTCATTATGTACCTCTCATACTTAACCATAAAAATTAAGCCTACACAAGTATGATTGGGAAGATATTGACAACAATCGAACGCTTAGCTATGTAGAGCATTTAAACTAGTTTTAATACACAAAATTTGATGGATTACATGTGAATGCTTATGAATAGTATGGATGGATGTAGGGTCAACTTTATTGCTCATCATTGGCACCATTGTTGAGGATTTGGTATTAGTGTTTTAAATAGTTAGAATTATTTAAGGATCATTGCTAGAGCCTAGAACAATTTATCAAGTGAAAATAATTATATTCTATTTCAAGGCACACTTATCAATTACAAAATGTCTTATTCTTGCAGGATATCTTCCCCACTTGTTGAAAATTTAGCAAGTAGAGGTGATAGAATAGTTAAGAATCGAGGTGAAGTGTCCCAAGAACTAAGTGTGATCTACTAACATCTAAATCCATACTATTTGAATTATAGTTTCATTTGTCACTAAGATGAACAGCTATGGTGGAGGGACCTAGAAGGCAACATTATGTTGCCATATGATTTTTTGGTTCAATCAATGTCACATTTCCATTCCTAAATGGTGTTGCTGCATAATGAAGATGGTGTCTCTTCATAACAAGTATCATAATTATTGTAATAAGATTTAAAAGGGCAAGTTTTAATCAAGACTTGAAAAGGTGCATTGTAGTAATGGGCATGTCTCTCAAGGTAATTATTGGAGGTTTGATCTAAGGTATTTATACCTAGGCATTACAGGTCATGTCAACATGAAGTTGTGGAGCTAGGAAGAGGATTGATCGTCCCTTCTAGTTAGTGATAGGCCTAACCATGGTGGCAATGTTGGATAGCCTCTAAGGGATAGATGTCAAAGGAAGGTAACCCCAAAGAATACATCGAGCATGACCTAGATACATTATTTCATATTCATAAAGCATTCTTTTCTTTTTTCCTTTTACAATTTCCCTATTATTTTCTTTATTCATAATATTGAATGTAACGTATATTTGACATTTGCCACATTATCTTCTTTACATATAATGCTGAATATAATGAACATTTAATGTTTGCCATGACATCCAAGAATGGGATGCCACATTTGGTATCAAAGTAAACCACAATCCAAAGGCCAATCAAAATTAAGGACCAAGTACAATTTGATGATGAACCATAGAACCATGAGCTAGGAAGAGTCATGGACTACTACTAGATGCATTTTACATCCAAAATGATTCATGTAAGTTAAAAGTAACATTCTAGTGATTTTTAAGAACAATTGACTAGAACCATGAATGTGTGGAATGTTTAAGATAGATCCAATGAACCAACAAGATTCTTTCATGGATATCAATGACTAGGATATCCAATTACATCTCAACAATGTACATTAACTATAAGAGACATTAATAAGACAAGGATATATTGGTCTAAGTAACTCTTACCCATCTTATAGTATTTTTAGAATGTTAATTAAATGAGATCATTGTTAAGTTCGTCCTAACCAGGGCTTAAGTCAATCTTGTTTTGTTTGGAACTTATTGTTCCTTAATACCTAACCCTTGCAACTTGTCGATACCTATGCTCACCTAAAATTGGTAAGTTTAAGGAGGATTCAACTTAGTCATAAGTTTGTTTCATCTTACTTAATCAATAAGGGTTATTGTCATGGGATCCATAGAGAAACCAATACTTGGTGGATAATGTTATGTTACCTTAACCTTCTCCTTACTACCTCACTAGGGCTTAATCATGATATGAGAGAATATGCCTACATCATGCTTGCCAATTTATAAGGTAAAAGTATTATATTTTTGTCCAAGGGTTAACATATTATTTATAATCAAATCCAAGTCATCTTAAAAGTCCTTAGGTCACTCGTATACTAGCCTAGTAATGTTAGTTTAGCAAAATAGGCTATTTGGGTCCTCATAATTCCTGAAAATCCAACTTAGTTTCTAAACCCTAAAACCATGCCCAATGTGTAGTACTTGTTAGGAAAATTCTAATGGTACAAATTTTGTCTTGATCGGACTTATGATTTGGGAGATATCATCATTTAAAATTTCTCATTATGCATGCATCAACAAAAATAAATAATTAATTAATTATCAAAATTTTTAAAAAGTAAAAGATTTTAAGATTGAGAATTGAACCCAAAACCTTCCCTTACCCAAACCAAAACTTACCTTGTCATTTGCCAAACCACCACATCAATCACCCACAAAGATAAGGATAATAAAAGAATATTAAAAAGGTTTCAAAAAATTTAATATCAACATTTCAGGGCCCTAGGCAAAGTATCCTGGTTGTTTGTATATATGTAAATATACAACTATAAATTATATAATAAATAAAAAAAGTAAAAATATATATAGTATTAAACATATAAACATATAACATAAAAAATGAATTAAAAAAAAGTTAGCCCTGGGGGGCTTATCGCCTGGCCATTCACCTTGCAGTAAGGCCTTAGGGCCTCACTGGTGCACCGCTGCTGCACAAGCCCATGCACGCAGTGTCCCTGCTATGCTCCTTGTAACTCTGTCATGCTATCTTCTACGTTTTGAACTATTTTCACTGCTACGCTATCGTGTGTGCCATTTTCGTCATCGCCTATGCCTGCATCATCCCTGCTGCCTTTACCTCGGCCATCGTCCAAAACCCCCCCACAAATTTTCGCAGGCATGGTTGCCTGCTGACGGTGTCCACGGGCGCCATCATTTTGTAGGTTTCCAGTTGCTTGCTGACACTAAGCGCTCGCATCGTCAGTGCCTACCTCTCGAACACCACCGACGTCGTCATCATTCCTTGTCAATAGTGATTTCCAGCATCATCGTCAGTGCCTGCCTCCATGGACATCATCAGTGCCACCATTCCCTGCCTCTCTGGTTGGTTGCTGACGGTGACCGTCTGCGCCGTCGGTGCTTGTCTCCTGGTGAACGGAAAAATTTTCATCAATTCACAAAAGATTTTAAATTTTTTCGTTGATAAAGACGTCAAAGGGCAAGATTCAAATATCAAAACGTAGAAACGTTGATAAGTAAAGCAATTTGATGGAGTGATAGCAAATTGGAAAAAAGATTATATAATTAAGAATGCTTTTCCTGAGTAGTATTGGGATGGGTGATCTCTCACAAGAAGGAAGTTTTATTTTTCATGCCTAATGTTTTGGATTGCAAAAGTCATGACTTATCCTTTTTTAGTGAACGAAAAGTTGTTTTTTTATAGATTTCAATTTCTCAAATGTAATGCCGACATCAGATTAGCCTTAGAGGGCTCCAAAAATTAGTTTTTACTCTTTGCCAAACACTATGCCTCAAGATACTCAGAGGCTCAATTCTAGCATAACTTGGGCATATGATGTCTGTTTTTAACATATGAATAATCATTTTTAACATTTTTTAGTCTTTTAAACTTAATGGTGGGTCAGAATCATCATTAGGTATCCAAAAATTAGGTGATACCTTAAATTATGCCTTAAAAGTCATAATTTAGATTGATTAACTATGCCTAACAATTTAATCATTGGAACTAAAAAATCTAACCTCTTAGGCCATCTTAGACCTTAGGATTAGATGCTTAGCCTATATTGATAGTTAGTTTTAGATGACTAACCCCTCGTATGTCATTACTTACACTGCCAAAGTTAGTGTCTTAAGGGGGGGTAGAAAGGTTGTTACGAGTTTAGGTAATGTAGCTAATTGTTACTAATCCAAAATTAATTGTAGCATTAGTTGGTGAACCAAAGCGATCATGAAGATGTATACACATTTAGCCTATAATCAAATCATGCAGCAGAACATCATGGAGAACCATAATCTTGTTCTGACAAGGTGTATGATACCCATGAGGAGAAATGATCCAAGAGAAAATTTAAAAACAAGAATGAAAGTAGCAACATATAACATGTTTGCAAGGCCCTTAGTTGGTGAAAAACAACATCCACTATGTCCACCTTGATCCTTGAATTGACACAAATATTAATATCCACACATTTTAACAAAGTTACAAGATTTGGATGCTAATGTCTTATGCCTGCAATAAGTCTTGTCATTGGAATTCCTATTCCAATTCTAGCTAGACTTGGAAAAGTTGGAATATGAAGATGCTTACAAGCAAAAATTCTCTTATGGAAGTTTGTATTTTTATGATTATCTTATTGTAAAAATCACAATATGGATGGTTGCACAATCTTTTATAAAGAAGCCAAGTTCAAATTAGTACAAAGATTTGAATCAAGATTCTAAGGTATGATTTTCAAAATCCTAGAACTTCAAATCATGGAAAAGCAAGAACAGTCAAGGTTCTGGAGAAGCCACATAGATTTGGCATTGATATTAGAAAGACATGTATGTATGGTCAACACAAATTTAATTGCCAAATCAACATGTCCAGATGTTAGACATTGCTAATTGACATACTTAATTAACCAAATAGAGGAATGTTTGAAGAATAAGTTATTCCTAACCCATATCAATATTAATCTAGTGTTATTTATCCTCAATGGAGACTTCAATGCAAAAGTGAAAGAAATATTTATCAATTCTTAAAATATGGATATGTAAAAGAACCCTTGGAAGATGAAATTGATTTGAAGAAGATGTTCTCATCAATTCAACATGCAATGACATTGGCTAGTGCATATTTCGCTTACTTCAAATATTTAATAGATAAGTCAAATCCCAGAATTTAAGGATAGATGATATTGATGGATAGTGCTCATCAAGAACCATAGTTTACCAATCATGCTACCATGACTAATGAAGATGGGTCAACATCATTCTTTATTGAGATGCTAGAGTATATTTGGTATAATGCCTAATTCTTCCAAGTTATCAAGTTCCTAGAGTTAATTTCCAAGGAAGAAATTTTTAAGTAAGATCAAGCCATGCCATCTCAAACAAGATCATTTGATCATATACCATTTAAGGCAAAACTATAATTATTTCCATTAATCCCCAAAGTTGATCAAGATTAGGGAGTATCTTAACCTTACTCTTATTTATAATCTTCTTATTTTCTTTATTATTTAATTTATATTTAAATTAGGCAAGCAAAACATCTAGGCTAATGCAAGTGGGAACAAGGATTTGCCCTACTTTCACATAGGTAACTAGATATGAGTTGCACTTTGTGACCTTTGTTAGGATTGGTGATTGGTAGTTAGCAGACCTTTCATTCACCTCTTATCATTATCTTTGAGAATGAGGTAAGTATTGATAAAATAAGATTTAATTTTTCAAATATTCTTCTCACTTATATTTTTTTTTACAGAATAAGTAAGAAGACATGAGAATATTTAACCTTAAGTCAAAAGGAGAAATCAAAGTCTTGAAGCATTAAAGCATGGAAGCATCACTGGAGTTTGAAAAAGATTATGCACATGGACTCATCTGAGGATGAATAAAACCTAAGAGGGGTAAATTGTCACATCCCCATTCCCAAATCATGTTGTTACATAATGAAGAGAGTGTTTCTTCATAATAAGTATTATTAATTTGTTTTGGCGATGCTATTGAAAATTGAGATTCCTTTCAGAGGTAATAGAGATAGAACGAGTTACCTCAAACCAATGCTAAGCATCTATAGAACAAAATTGAGGCTCATAAGTGTTTTTCATGCTTGTTGAAGCTTCCTTTGTGCTTTTGCCTTTGTGAGGAGGTGTCTTTGATGTACTTGTCTTCTTGTGTGCCATGGATTTGTGTAAGCATTATAAGAAATAGACTAAAAATATAGCTAGGAGGAAATCCTTGTCATCTATGCTGGGATGTTCAAGGTTTAAGGGGAAGAAATGAGGAAAAGAATAGAGATTGGATTTATATAGCTATAGTTATTAAGGGTTTTTCCCACAAATTGGAACATCCCAACTACAAGTGGGATGTCTTACCCATGATGGGTTTTTATCAGTGGGACATCCTAGGTGGGATGTCTCAAAAAAAGGTGGGACATCCCAACATAAAGTTGGCTCTAATCAAGAAAGGGTGATTTAATAAGAATGAGGACTCTAGGGAATGCTACCAAGGATAACATTAATCATAAAACTAAGCCAAAAATGCAAGTCAAGGAAGATTCTTACCAATACTTACCTGTACTTACCTTGCTTGTTCTCGAGAGGATGTGATGCTCATGTAGATTTAATGTAAGGTTCTCTCTTTAGAGTCCCTCCTTTGTGATTAGTATAAATATCTTGTATCCCATATGTCTACTCTTCGTAAAGTTCTTTGTTGTTTAATTTACAGTATAAGTATATGTTCTTTCTTCTTCCTTCTTTTGTTTGATTCTCCATACTTTTCTAACCTGAAAGGTATTCTTTCTAGGCATCTTTAGATAAGACCAAGGAGTCATATTATATGACCAAGTATTCATATGATAATTTTTTATTTTCAACTAACAATTTAATTGCTTATGCCAAAACTTACCACAAGAATAACACTTAATTTTTCTTGCTTGAGCAAGATGAGCAAACCTTGAAGTATAATCCCATTTGGATGAAGTGCTTGAGGATGCCCCATTTTTTTGATGACTTCCTAGTCCACTTTTATCATGTGGATCTCTTTATTGTCCTAATACTATTTGAAGGATCTCCTTTTCTTTAACAAGTCTCTCATTTACAAGCTTTGTATCTACAAGCTCTTTTACAATATCCTCATATGAGGATGATTGTTTTTGATCCTTAGCCCTTTGGTCTAAGTTCTCTTATGAGAGATTCAAGTATTTTTGATTGAGTTGGGATAACTCTAAATCTTTATCATTTAAGGCCTTCTTCAATTTAATGCATAGACTTTGAAAAAATAAAATCTGATTGCATAATAAGTCATACCTTTCTTTAATATTTCATTCAGGTTCTTTTGTTTCCATTGTTGGATCATCATCAACAAGGACCATACAGATAAGATGTTATCTTGAGGATGTATCATCCATTTCTTCTTTACTTTTTTTATCATCCTAGTCGATGTAGAAATTTTTCTTTTTTGTATCTACTTCAGATTGATCCTTCTTTGGAAACTTGCCAACACTTGGAGATTTGGAGGTTACATGACCTCTACCACCACAATCCCAACATTCTATAGAGGATGCATCACAATTTTCACTTTTAAAATTCTTACCTCTTTCCTTACCTTTGGTGTCAGGTTGGTTGAAGCTTTTGCCTTTTATTACAAGTAATCTTTGAACTCTTCTTAACAAGAGAGCTAATTCATCCTCACTATTGACTTCATGTTCAAGTGGCTCTTTCTCTTTTGATGAAATCTTAAGAGTAATGGGCTTTGCCTTGATTGTACCTTCACTTGTGAGATTCATTTGAGTGCACTTTGTAGCTCTTCAAATTTTAGGACTAAAAAATCCTTGATTTCCTCCATGGCTGTTACCTTGGATTTGATTTCAAGCTACAAGGTTCTTATCATTTTGATGATAACATTACTTTCAAGAAAAACCTTATTTTTTTCTTTGATGGCTACAACAAGATCATTGGCTCTTGAAAAGTAGTCTTTAATCTTTTCTCCTTCTTTCATTTTTAATTTATTGTACTCACTTTGCAAAACTAGAAGCTTTGATTATTTTACAACTGATGTACCTTCATATGTTGCTTCTAGTGTTTCCCAAATTTCTTTAGTGGTTTTGCATCCATAAGCTCTATTAAATTTAGATTTACTCAAAGAACAATAAAGATAATTATTTTTCTTTCAAATCAAACATGAACTTATCTTTTTCATCTTGTATCCATTTGCTTTTTAGCTTAGTAGCTTTGTTGGTGTTGTTGATGGATGGCATGTAACTTTCAAGAATAGACTCTTAGACTTTGAACTCCATGGATTTGAAGAATCCTTGCATTCTAGCTTTCTAGTACACAAGTCAATCCCATTGAACATAGGTGGCTTGGTGTAGGATATTCCTTCCATCATTCATTCTTGAGATGTTAAGCTCTGAAATTGAGAGTATTGGGCTCTAATACCACTTGAGGATCGAGAACTTAGAAGAGGGGTTAAATAAGTTCCCTAATTTGAACAAAAAATACAACCAAAATTGCAAAAAAATTTACATGATTCCCCAAGTTAGGTACATTTACTCTTGGAGGGTAGAATCCTTACACAGCTCTAGACTTTGTTCCTTCAAAAAGTGATTTAAAAGACACCATAACCTTTATGATGTTTGAGCTCTACTTGGAGTGTTTTGTTGCTATAAACACACTCAACCTTACAAGATTCCAACAAGCTCAAAATGTGATTTCAAGGATCACACAACCTTTACAAAGATGTAAGCTCTACTTAGAGTGTTTTCATGTTGGAAACACACTCAAACCTACAAGGTCCCAACAAGCTTATAAGATGCCTTCTTGCAAGAAGCACATCAACCCCAGAAGGCTACAAAGAGAGAAAAAAAATTAAGGAGAGAATGTAACTAACTTTACAAATTCCTTGCACCTAGGTGCACATACAACAATTCACAAATGATGGAAATAAGAAGGAACAAAGCCAATTCACTTAACGTAGAAAATGATAGATATTTCAATGAACAGTGCTTATTCATTTCCCAAGAATTTCACTTTCCAAATCCTCCTCAAGATTTGTGTCACATTTAGGAAATGGCTAGTTGGGACATCTTATTTGTGCTTGAGACATCTATATGTAAACAACCTTCATTCAAGTGGGATGTCCCATAGAAAATTGAGACATTTTAGTTGGAATGTCTTAGCTGGGATGTCCCAGCAATAATTGGGACGTTTTCTATCAATATGGAACGTCTAGTCTACAATTACACTTTGAGATCTGGGATATTCCTTTGATATTTGGCATGTCTTTGCAGATCTCGGAACATCTTCTTTTGGCTTGTAGAATTCATTTTCTAATTGAGACTTTGTGTCATCTCAAATCAACATCCTAGCTATCATTTTGTGATTCCATTTCTATCTTAGTGCCATGAAGCTCTTATTTCAATTGTCATGAAGTCCTTATCTTTACACCAATAAGTTATTGTTCCAATCTTGTCACTTTAAAGCTCTTGATTGTGCTCTTATCATGTTCTTTCTTAGCCCTGCAAGACCACAAGCACATTTTTGACATTCTTCATTTTCTAAGGTTTTGACATTGCAAAAGGTCAACAATAAGAACTATATGTGGCTATGTTTAGCTTTGGCAAGAAACCAAGATAAGGAGTGAATAGGACCTAGTACAAGAGGGGCCTTGAGGCAAAGGTCCTCCAGTAGGCAATCAAGAGAACATAAAAAAGGTTAGTGGAGAAGAGCAAGTCAACATAAGTCTCCTAATTCTTCACCTCCTTTCTTTTCAACCTCATCATCAAGATCTAACAAGAAAAAACATGGTTAAGATAGGAGGAAAAATGAATGTTGATGTGCTATGAGAGTTTTAAATGCCTAACCATACAAGTCATAAGTATACAAACATGACTAGATTACAATCCATGGATGGGATAACATAAGTATACTAGTGTATTAATGACAAGTCCATGATCATTATCTTCCCACTAGAGTTAGGAAAGTTTAAAGCATATGGTCTAACTCTAAATGAGGCATATGATTAAGTGACATTGAAAGACTCTTGAATTGCTAAGTGAAAGCATTATGAAATGGATATAAGTTTTAAAACTACAAGCAATGGAAAAGTAAACCTAAGCTAGCTTGATGGTGATAACAATCCACTTTTAATTTATTGTACATATCCTAGGCTAATGTAACTACCACTGGCATTACCAAATAAGTTTGCTATTAAGAAAATAAAGTAAAGCCACTACTAGGTTAGTAGGTAGTTACACTTTCTGCTTGAAACTAGCTGTACTTATCCTAATCATACTAATAAATATGGGAAAAGTAAATGGCTTGTGTAATTTAAATGATAATAGAAAAGTAAATTGCACAAGAATATAAATCTACTATAACTAAGCTATTGCAATTGCAAAGAACAATATTAATCTTTATTTTCATGCATGAATTGTATTGAGGAATAATCCACTTAAATAAAGATATTAGACAACTGTAGTTTACCATAATGTCAACAATCACAACTGTTTCTAAATTCAAGAAAATAAACTGACAAAGTTTTGCTAAGTTTTGAACCAAAAGGTAAGTTTGACATGATGATAGACTCATATTTATAGACATGACCATGACTGCTATGATGTTATAACCATTTACAAAATAGTGATTTATCATTCCCCCCATGATTTACTAGAAACTCATCCTTGAGTTAAAACAAAAGGAGGATATTGTTGTTCCAAAAATGTGGATTCTTACAGACTCAATGATAGATTCATATATAAATGGCATAATAGATTGGATTTAAGCATTGTGTCTTAATTTGACTAAGTATAAAAATATCATGCATAGCATGATTTACAACATTGATTATGATTTGAAATTTTAAATAAAAATTAAAGCTTGATGTGATCTTCAAAAAATGTTGATGTAGCTCTTTATGTTATCCTAGTGGTGGTGACTCTATTTGCATTTGTGGCTCATGGGATTGCTTCCTAGCCTTCTAAACTAAAATTAATCAAATAAAGCCCATAGTTTTCTTCTTTTTTCATGGGATCATTAGTTGTTCATGCCATTTTGCAATGTTCCCTAGTGTAGGTGCCTTCCAAGAACATGGTAATTAAGGGAAAAAGCTTATTTGCCTTTATGTACTATCCTATGAATTGGGTACATTCAACTTCAAAAGCTATGGCAATGTTATGAAATTCTTGATAATCATTCATTGTTTTCATTAATTTTGCTGTAACATCTTTCTGATCATGATAGTTAGCCTTGATAACCTAAAGTTTAGAGTTAGTAGTATGTAGCTTTTGTTGGGCATCTTTCTTATCCACAAACTCCTCATACATTGAATACAAGATTACAATATATAGTTCTAGCTTAGTTCTTGGCCTACCTTCTATTAACATGGCTAAGTTGCCATAGCGCAAGTTTGCCAACTCCATGTACTTTATGAGATCTTCTATTTGTAGGTTTTTATTCTTCCACTTTTCTTGATGTATCAAGGTGCTATTACAACAATCGCCATTACCATGGAACAAAAATCATTAGAATTATTGGACTTAATTTGGAAATGTTCAATAGCTCCTAAATTAAAAGATTGATTAATTGACATAGTATGATTAAGATGAACTGCTCTTACCATTTAAATAAAAAATATTCTTAGTGAGCTTAAAAGAAATTTTTTATGGATTTATATTGGATTTTGGCTCATAGTTATATTTCTCTAAACATGAGGATATGAAATAAAAGTTCTAAGTAAAGAATGAATCTTATGAGAGAAAATTATTTACAAAAATGCCTAAAGGATTTAGCTTATTTTAACAAAGATTTCACAAATGATGGAAATTTCAAGTATGACAAGCGAGTTAGAAATTGTTTGACTGTTAAGCATGCGAGCTTACAAAGTCTCAAAGAATTGACATGAAGAGCCAGGGTTTTGAGCCAAATTTGAATACCTCAATATAGCATATTTTTGATCAATTACAAGAGAAGGGCTCACAAGGATCAATAATACATATCTAAGTAGATAAGGGGACTCCCAAGATCAAATCATTTCCTAGGAAGGTGGCTAGCCCTGATCTAATCAATAACCACATCGGTTAACATGATGGTATGTACATTGGAGGATAGTTGGTTTAAAGGAGGCTTGATGGTTATTTCAAAAGTGGTAGATGTAGGGTTAGTAGATGTAGGTGTTTGTGAGGGTTTTGGTGGACTATTGGTCTTGAAGAAAGCCCTCTTTCAAGGTTTAGGTTCAAAACCATTGGGATGGCTATCTAGCTAAAGGTTAATAGTCCTTGTTACCTTTCTTTGCTACAACTATGGTGGAATCTCACCCTACATAGATGAAGTAGGTGATAAAGGAGTTGTGTTAGATGGTGTAGTGTTAGGTGATGGATAAGCAGGAGGATAAGTAGGGAAAGCATTAGGTCATAGAGTATGGGTTCAATGATATTCTAGAGGGTAACAGTGATAATTGAAAGGATTATGGCTTGCAAAGCCACAAGGAGATACATTTTGCTAGACATAATATTCATAGGAATCTGACTACTGGTAAGGATACTGCTGTTTAGGTGGTGGCATCCCCCACAACTATGGATTTTATCATTGTGGATATTTTTCTTGATGTTGAGGTGGTGCTCCACTCAGATAGTACTATGTTTGGTGGAACTATTACCTTGGATTACCTTGAGGATAAGGTAATCTCCTTAGCAGTTGTCATTTTGCAAATTTTGGATTCAAGGCATGCATCCCAGATTCTTATAGATGTAACATCATAGGATAACATTCCTTTGGATGTTCATACTGGTAGACATCACATCCATCATCCTTGGTTTTAGAATCTATAACCTCATCAACCATGGTAGCCTTACATTTTTGCTATGAATACCTCTTATTTATATCTTTCCTTCTCCTTCTATCTCATTTACTACTTTCCTACCCTACCTTCTTCTCTACTATTTTGAAGGTAGTTTGGAACTTCTTATCTAAGGAGTTCCATATTTTATCTACCTTAGCTAATATTTCAGAGATAGATTTATGTATTGGTAAGGTTTTCCTTTGTATCACCTCATCTAGTGGTGCCTGCTCCTTTAGATCATAGAAACATACATCTCTTTTGCAAAGAGAGGGGTCTCTATTATACTCTTCTATACTTTTTCATTGTTTTAGCTCTTATTCTTCTTTGGCCACCTATTTTATTAGCCTTTGGATTTGATGGACCCTCATCTCTAAAAGTGTCCCTTGGGCAAGACTTGAAGAGTTTCGCATGTTTTGTTACAGAGCTCATTTATGATGTGGTGAAGTTGATTCCTTTGAGAGAACCCATGGTCTAGGCATCGGTGTAATAAGGAGTGATATCTACCTAGGATCACATCCAAGGATTCATGATTTCCTTGCTTCTGTCCTTAAATCTTCTTCCTTAGATTGGACATTTAGGAGTATGTCTAATATTTGTCATTAAATAGTTCTAACATTGTACTCCATTGGTGGATGGATTCTAGTTCCAAGGACTGGTACCAACTTTCTGTTTCTTTGATGAGTGTTCTTGGGAATAATCTAAACTTCTACTAGTCATTCTTGATGTTTTAAAAGACACAAGCATCATGGAAAGCTTGCAAATGATTTTGTGGATTTGCATTATATCCCCCTTCAAATTTGGAGATATTTTCATATCCAACCATTTGACTCTGCTATCCTTTTGGTGCCTGGTGGGGTTTCTTATTGCTTTTGAAAAATTTAGCATCTTTCTTTTAGCTAGCAATGGCTCATTTTAGGCATCACACCCATGGTGATGTCTCCTATGATGAGGCCTACCATGCCTTCTTTCATGATGATGTCATTCCTCATCTCTGTGTTGTCACCCATCCTTGCCTCTATCATCATGATAAGGCCTCCTATCATCCCCATCTTGATCCTAATCATCCCTACTTCTACCTTTGCCACAACTCCTCCTATTGGAATTTGATGAGGAGGAAGATGATGATGGTGAAGGACTAGGAGAATGATTCCTTCTAGTCCTTTTTCTTATCCTAATCTTGATCCTTCTCTTTATTGTTCTCCTTATCCTTGGATGAATGATAAGGAGATTTGTTCTTTGAGGTTTCATGATTTTTGGATCTAGTCTATCCATTGCCAAGGTTCTCTAAGATAAACTACAACCGTTGGTGAAGGTTGTCCTCCTCAAAAAAAGAAGGATAATCATTATACTTTGAGTACCTAGAAAAGAAATCCTCATCCACTCTATGCAGCTATAGAAATAAGGATGATGGGAGATGCTTATCCTTGGAGGCATCATAGCAAGCCTCCATTCATTTATTCCTATGGAGATGTACTTTTGTAGGTTGATAATCTTTAGAGATACTATTTGTCGATTCATACTTAGGCCCTACTACTTCAAGGCCAAGCATTTAAAGTTGGGCCATGAACATATTGATTTGGAGGTAACAAGGTGTTCCCATCCATATCTCTCCAATGAAATTTCTCATCCTAATGGAGGAAGAATGTGAAGTTTAGATAATAGGGACTTGGATGGGCATACACAACCTTTATTTGCTACGACTTTTCATTAGTAGTCCTTTGTGTCCTCTTCTTCTTTTTGTTATTTGTATCCCCATGTGCTGGAGATTCTTTACTATGAGTAGAATCCATTTCAAAATAAATGTAAGTGTGCCTTTGGAAAATATCACTATTATTATGAGAGATAATTTATTATGTTCTTCTCACAACACTTGTATATGAATCCACTAGTTAATAATATTTTGTCAACTTAGCAAGACTAAGTCCTCAGCAATAGCGCCAATGATGAGCGATGAGTATCTCATATGCACAACCATACAAATCACAAATGTGTACATGAAATTGGATTGAATCCCATGGGCCTAGTTACCCAAGTGATTGATATTCATAACAGTGAATCATGGGGTTACAAGGTCATTGTCTTCTTAACTCACAGTGATGTCTAGTTGGTATGTATGGTTAAGTATGGGTTAAGGCACATGATATATATTTTTATAAGTATTTTTATATTTTTCTTCTAATAGCTAGATAACTAAACAAAGGTTGAATAATTAAATGTCTAATTGATTAACTAGTATATTAACTAACTTATCCTAATGCAAAGTATCCATTCCCACTTGTTGTACACATCCCAAAATAGTACTAACACTACTGGGTTACCAAGTGACTATTGCTGGGCATTTCAAATATCCACTATCAAGGTTACCAAGTGTTAATACTTTATGCTCTAAATGGTCATACTCATGTGGTCATGATTAATTATATTAACTAATTATAAATATTAATGTAAAATGCATAAAAAGTAAAGTGTGAGAAAGTAAAGTTAAGCTTATCTAAGTGCTACATTGGATTTGGGAAATCTTAATTTTATTTTCATTCATGCTAATGTATTTAGGTACATAGGCACTTGAATAAAACTTCATATAATCTCTTAAATCCACACTACTAGCACAAAGAGGAAAAATATTCTAACTATAGGAAAAGGAAACTACAAGAGTTCAAATAAGGCTACAATTGAAAGATGTCATAAATGAGAGGGATGCATGCATTTATATAGGCAATGACTACATCAACATCTATGTATCTACATCAATGCATCCTACCATGTGTTGATGAGGATATATCGATGGGGCTACGTCGATAGGTGATGAGTAGCAAGGTACCCCTATGCCCAACCATATGAATCACAAGCGTTCATGCGCAATCTAGTCAAATTCTATGGAATTTGTAGTTTTTGTTGCACTAGTCCTCTAGGAAGTGAATCTTGCCTTAAGGTCAATTGTTGTCTTCCCAATTACACTTGTGATGTACACTAGTATGGTTAAGTGTAATTAAGGCATCTAATTTTTATCATTTTTTATTTTATGAGTTTGGTGTTTAAAAGAAAATAAATGTAATTAGATTAACTAATTTAAATTTAACTAATTAACTAGTGTCTAACTAGTTCTAACATAAGCATCTAGTCCCACTTTTTATACACATCTTGAACCCACGTAGTCACTGCTGGGTTACCAAGTGCTACGCTACTAGGTGTATGAAGCAATAACGCTATTAGGATTACCAAGTGAATACATGTTATGCTTGACGCTGTCGTATTTATGTGTTTAATTTGTCTTGCTTAGTTATTTCATTAACTTAATTATTGAAAAATATTTGATAAATAATTGAAAAAATTTAACAAAGAATTGAAAACATTAAATGCATAAATAAAATATTTAATCTATCCAAAATTCTACAAGGTTTATCAGAAAGCTTGCCTTTATTGTTGCACACACTGTCGTGCTCAGGTATAATAATGCTTGAATAAATATCCATACACTCAATGACTCCTACTACGAGCACTCAAGAGAAAACTTCTAACTTTCAAATGAACAAACTATAAGAGTTTCACTTCTACTAAATCTTGGTTGGCATAAACGCAGCTAGTGGATGCATATTTATAGCTGAATATAGACACTATGTTGATGGGGCCTTGTCGATGCATGATATGATGCATTGAAGAGACCTCGTCGATGAGGCCTAGTTAACGCATCCACCAGAACTACAACTCATCATACCCCCATGAGTAAATGAAAACTCATCCTTTAGTTCTTTACAAAATTGGAAAGGTATGGGATTATTAACTGACCTTTCACAAACAAAATAGACTAATTGATTTGAAAAAAAATGAAGTGCCTAGATGTACGGATCAACACATTACAAAAAATGACAGTGTTCAGGACACAAAATTGCCATGACATGACTCTTCAGAATTGGATAGCACGTTCCTTGATGGTGTGAAGTTTGGTGGAGAAGATTAGACAATCCTAGGTCGTAGTGGCTCCTGAGGTTTTAAGGGACCTTCTCTAGCTTTACACACGAGTGATAGTTAAGGTGGTTGCAGCTGTCTTGCTACTACTGCAACTTCTGGTGGGAGGTGAAAAGCATCTAGTAATTCTTTCATTTTCTCATCCTTAGTTCTAGGATTATGCATCATCCATGTAGCTTTTTTGATGTGGGTTGGAATGGGCACATCCTAGGGACATGGTATTGCTGGAAACAACTCCTTTGCATTGATGAACCAAGCAGTGAATTATTTGTATTCAATGTCAAACACTTTGACTATGTTCTTTAGCTCTTGGTAGTCACTCANACAAGGAAGAGAAGTTTGGTAGCTCATCATTGATGGGATTTATGCCTACAATAAAGTAGAGATTTTCTTAAAGGAGTTACAAATAGAAGAAATAACAAAATATATGGAGTTGGCCAATCTCTAATATGTGAACCTAGCTATGCTAACTCTTGAACAACCATGGTTAGAGTTGGAGAAGCAAGTAGCTAGCTCATATTTGTTATATAAGGTAGAGTTCAAGCACCATAAAGACACCAAGCAAAAGCTTGAGACTACAAATGCTAAACTCAAAGTTCTCAAAGCACACTTCATAGATCAATGATCAACTACTGAGAACCTAGCCAAAAGTATGAGTGACTACCAAGAGCTAAAGAACATAGTCAAAGTGTTTGACATTGAATACAAATAATTCACTGCTTGGTTCATCAATGCAAAGGAGTTGTTTCCAGCAATACCATGTCCCTAGGATGTGCCCATTCCAACCCACATCAAAAAAGCTACATGGATGATGCATAATCCTAGAACTAAGGATGAGAAAATGAAAGAATTACTAGATGCTTTTCACCTCCCACCAGAAGTTGCAGTAGTAGCAAGACAGCTGCAACCACCTTNAATTCAGTGTTCATCTTAGCAAGCTACTACTACTATTGATGAAGAAATTCTTGCATTTTTTCCTTCTGGGCATCAACATTACATAGGTGATGATTTTAGATGGTCAGAGTCTCATTCTCTTGATGCATCTGAGCCAAGTCCTTTTGAATTGAGTACATTTTTGCTTTTGTTATGGACTGGTTAAAGATGGCCATTACTGCCTCCTTCTCAGCCTTTCTAAATTATTCCTAAAGCTATTGGATAGCTTTATCTCTGGTTGTTGTTGGGCTGAGGATTGCAGGATTTGCAAGGCAGGCATGTAATTCGGCAACTTCTATGGCCAAGCATTGATTTTGTGCTTGAGCCGTTTCAAGGTTTTCATCTAGAATGATGCATTTGCCCCTTGCATCTAGCAACACTAACTAGGTTGTGATGATGTTTTTTAGAAAATCAAAGATGCTCGAAATTAGTTGCCTAGTCCCCACTAGTCTATCTAGCAATTCTTCATGCTAGGCTACATTCATTTCTCACTGATCATGCCTACAAATGTTTGCACATCTTGAAGTGCAGATATGTCTAGTATATACGATGTAGGTGCTTTGAGTGCTTCAACTACATGGTCAGCAACGACTTCAGCCACTATCTCTTGCACTTGGTGCTGCATCACCAAGAGAGTGGCCCCTTCACCTTCCTCCAATCACACCAAGAAGGTGGAAGCATTCCTAGAGATTTCTAGGAATAAATGGTGTTGTGATAAAGACATCGTTACCTCTCGAGCATTAGGATTTGACCTTGCAGGCAACTGTGTTTATTGGGTAGAGAATATTGGCCCATCCCTCTTCATTTTATTGATTATTTGAACCACCTCATTAAGTTGACTTATTGCTGGTCAGTACACAGATTGATTTGCACCACTTGTTCTTGCACGTTGTTCTTGCTTATTCAAGAGTAGCTTTTGAATTTTGCATAGGCACTCAATGGCTGCGTGGGGCTCTAGCATTGTTTCTTGAGTGGGTGGTGGTGGTGGTGGCTACTTCTCTTCTTGGGTTATTGTTGGCATCTTATCTTTCATGATCTCAGACCATGAGGCCAAAGGAGTATGCTTAATTATGTCATTGGAGCAGTGGAAAATTCCTGCCCTTTTGTAGAGTTTTCGAATAAGGCACAAAAAAGGTAGTTTCCTTCCACATTTGTTTTCTTTGAAATGCTTCTTGATTTCCAAGTAGATGAGTTGTGGAAGGCTCACTAGACATTTCTCACTTAGAGCAATGCATGCTTGGATGCAAAGGTGGTTAACTTGTTGGGCCTCATCATTGTATTGAGGTTGATGAGTGGCGAGGTACCCCTACACTCAACCATACGAATATGAGTGTTTCACGCATGATCTGGTCGAACTCTGCAGACAGGCTAGTTGTGGTATCTAGACAGTTATTCTTAGGTCGCAATTCATTATCTTCCCATCTAGACTAGTGTTAACTTTTGTCACATATGGTTTAGTCTAGAGTGAGGTGTATGATGTGTTCCTATACTAATGCTACTCCTGGAGATAATGGAAAATATCTTTAATTAAGAAAAGAGGAAAAGGGAGAGAGAATCTAAACTAGCCTAAGTGCAATGAGCATCTGTTCCTCAATCATCCATACACATCTTGGACCTCATGCTTGACTACTACTAGAATTACCAAGCGCAGATCCTAGGTATACTACTAGGTTACCAAGTAGTCACACTTAAATGCTTGTGATCAAGTCATACTCATTCCACATTTAACTGGAGTTTAGGATGAGAGATATTACCTAAGAAAGCAGTAAATAACAATTAAATAAATAATTAAACTAAGTGAATGCTGTAATGATGAAGTAATCTCGATCTTTATTACCAGTCATGTGCGTGTCCAAGTACATCACACTTGAATAAGGATGCTATACAATTACAATCACCACATTACGGACATACATTGGGAGAGAAGGGTTGAGAGAGAGAATGATGTAAAAAGAACTTAAATTTAACAACTCTAACTCCTAATTACCTACTAGATTTGTCTACCTCTTATTTATAGATGAGGAGATAGGCTACGATATCTCATATGTGATATCCTACACGCGATATCGTGGTCAACTAAAATGATGACTCATCATACCCCCACGACTGAATGAAAACTCGTCCTCGAGTTACAGTGAGAACAAGCTCCATTGATTACATAGTGGATAGGTATGGGATTATTGAATGGTGAGAATGGGTTCATGCTATAGTGTGGAATCAAAACAAAATTGAGACACAACATAAAGAATGCAAGAGAAAATACTATAGCTACAAAAATTGATGGAGCTCATGTTGTTCTTGGTGGTGGCGGCTCCTCCATAGGTTCCTTTCCCTTGTCTTGTGCTCCAGGTCTTGGAACTTGATGGCGTTGAAGTATGGCCTGGAGTTTCTCCTCTTCAGTCTAGGGATCTTGTGCTATCCATGCTAATGTTATGATTTTTGATGGAGTTGGCACCTCCCATGGGTAGGGTAGTTGCGAAAACATTTTATTTGCCTTGATATACCAAGCCACAAACACCCGTTGTTCCTCCTCGTAGGCTCTAGCTTTGTCTCTGTATTCTTGGAAATTTACAAGCTATCAAGCCAAATCTATTATGACACCTTTTTGTCTCTGGTAGCTTACTTTAACCACCTCAAGTTCAAAATTTGCAATCTCCAGTTTTTGCAATATCTTCTTGCGTTCTACAAATTCTATTTCATATTTGCTGTAGGTGGTGGCTACTTGTTGATCAAGCTCTATTCTCGGGCACCCTACTATTAACATGGTAAGATTGCCATATCGCAGGTTTGCCAACTCCATGTGTTCTATAAGATCCTGGATCTGTAGGTCCCGGTTCTTAACTTCCACCTGGTGGGCAAATGAATATGTTTCTAATATGGCCTGCCAGTCAATGTGTTGAGCACTGATAGTGTTGATGTGGGCCTTGGCCATATGCATCTCCTTCTTAATGATCTGTTTGTACATCCCCACCTAGTCCCGTAAGTTCTCATTTATCTTTTCATGTCGTTTACCCTCATTTTGCCAAGCGCTTATTTCGATAGCCATCTTTTGGCAGATGGCACATACCTCCTCCATTGAGAGGGTTCAATTTTCCTTGGCTAAATGGCTCATGTCTTGGTTGACTCGGATAAATTGTTCTTGTAACCGATGAAAATGTTCTTCAAGAACATTCTTTTGCTTTTCCATAGAGGTCAACCGAAGGTTGTTAGCAACAAGCTTTTTGTTTTCCTCTTATAAGGCCTTGAGTGCCTTGGTATGTGCATAAGCTTGCGCTTGTGCTACAGAGGCATCCCAAATAGCCTTCTCTTTTTCTTCTACCATCTTCTTGTTCTCCATTAGTAGTTTGTCCAGTTGCTTAGTTTTGAAAATGTCTAGTTGGTCTGTGGGAACCAATTGCAAAGGGTCTCACTGTGTTGCTTGTAGGGCCATGAGCCTTTCTTGTAATTTTTGCACCTCTGCTTTAGCATGCTCAACCCTCATCTTTGTCAAGACTAGCTTTCCTTTGATGGAAGTGAGGTCTAATTGAATTGCTGTCACATCCTGAGGGATGTCAAACAGGGATGTCATTACTTGTCTTGTTTGTAGCAATTGATCAAGTACATCCTCATGTTCCATAGGAGTCATTGAGGTTTTGACCAAATTTTGAGCATCCCGTGCTCCTGTGAGATCTATCAGTGGTACAACAGGTACATTGAATGATTCTTTAATGTGGTCTGCGATCACTTCTGTGGCTCTTGCTGCATCCTGGTGTTGCATGACCACCAATGTGTCCCCCTCACCAATTTCTAATTGTACTTGGAAAGATGCAGCGTTTCCTGAGATCTATTGTGACCAAGTGCTTTTCCCTCCTCTTGTATGGATGGACACTTCACCCCTTACATGATCTAAAGAAATTATGGGCTGTATGACATCGTCGATGACACAGAAGAGATTTGCATCATTCTAACTTCCCTAATTGATCGTCTTAACGATTTCCCTGAGATGGCTCATCGACGGTCTGTAATCTTGTGGTGGTAGTGGTTGATCTTGGCCCATGCTAGGCCCTACTTCTTGTTGTTGGTTGGGCCCTGTACTTGGAAGTTGGTTGGGTCCTGCAAGTTGAGTTGCAGTTGGCTCTATCGTCTATTCTTTTTCTTGTTTCGGTCCCAACGTCTCACCAATGATTTTTCTTGTAGCTGATGGCTTGAACAATTTAGCATATGAAGCATTTTGGGCTTTTCAAAGGACATCATTAGTGTATCCTCTGACACCAGCACATTGGCACAACTTCTTGATAAGGCAAGGGAAGGGCAATGCCATCTTCCCTATCATCTGTTCTTCAAATTGCCTTAGGATCTCTGTAAGGTATAGATGAGGTAGGTTAACATTAACATTTCCCATCAATACTGCACATACACTTTCCGCATATGTCAAAATCCTTTTTAAGCCCTTCATGGGAAAGAGGTGATACATTCCAATTTTAAAATAGATCCTCTCTTCCATCATCAACTCTCCAAATGTCTTATCTTTGCCATATGCCCTTTCCAACCAAACTCGTCATGCATCAGGGTTTGAGCAAGTAGATAATTGAGCAACCTTTGGCCCTATATTCGGAAGTTTTAATACTTCCGAAATGGCTTGAACAGAGAAATCAACTATCACACCACAAATGTTAACTGTGGTGCCTTGTTTTCTATTATGCCAAAATTGGTATGTTTCCCCTAGGTACTAAGCATCTCTTTTAGAGAGGATAGGCCATAAGGGAGATCCTTTGAGGTGGTCCCTAACATCCTCAGGAGAAAACTCTACAAATGGTTCAAAATTTAATTCAACAATCATTGTAGTGAATGTGGACCTTTCATAGATAGCCTAAACACACTCCTGGGACAACATGAGATGTTGTCCTTGTTCAAGCACGATAGTAGCTCCTCTTTCCACCTGCCTTGATTGTATAGTAGTAAGGTCTTCTTGGTGAATGCTAAATGATTGTTCCTCTTGCTTTGCATGTTGTCCGACAATGACTTGTCCTTCACCTCTCCTAGGTTGTTTACTTCCACCTTGAGCAAGACCTTCCTGTTGTTCGTGTTTTGGGGCCATCTGCAATCACACAGGGCCAATCATTAGTAAGGTTGTTTCCAAAGTTAGGTTATACCTTACTGCTTTCCTTAATTAATTTATTTTATCTCTATGTGATGTTTCCCAAAAGATTATAATAGTGAGTCCTTTTTACCTAGGTGGTTTCCAAATTTAGTTTCTTGGTATACCTAAAGGGATGGAATTATTTTTGGCACAATTATCCTTAATGTTATAAGTAATTACCATTGATAATGTCCTTTGGGTGATGAAAAATTCCAAAAAAGTTATGTGCTATTCGGCATGTGTCCCTCCCCCATGACTAAGCTGAACACTTTAGGTTCAAGTAGGTTCAGACGGAATGAAAATCGAAGGACTAGCGAGCGAGATATAGGTGTAAAAGCAAGGGGTACGCAATTGCAAGTCGTAGAGAAAAATGTGAAAAACTCCCTCGCGTGAATAGTTGAAAATGATGGTAAGTGGTG
>MNCI01002286.1:187646-217447 GCA_015680685.1 Gnetum montanum
TGACACTCTTGCATAGGTTTGATATCTTTCATTAGAGAGTTCTACCATTGTTGGCCAACGTCGTATTGAATTTGGTTTTAATGATCTATACCATACTTTTACTTAGCTAATGAGTGTCATAGGAAAGAGCTTGAGTTTTTGCCAACTATTATCAATGTTGTTCCATGCACAGGCATTGTAGAAGGCTTGTAAATGTTGTTGTGGATCTAAGTCATAGCCTCCTGAGAAATTGAAAAAATTGTTTAAATCGAGCTTGGGTAGGCAGCTCTGTTTACGATGCCTACGGGAGATTCGAATAGCCTCTTGTATTTGTGTTAGGCTTGTAGTGACCAGCAGGGGTTCATTGTCATCGAGTAAGTTATGCTTTCATGTGTTGAGATGATGTTGCCTTCATTTATGTTTATAAGAAACCCCCACTTTATATTGCGAATTCGAATCTTCATTGTCATATAATTTGTTGGTTCGCCAATAAATTGCCTCACTAGATGTGGCATTATCGTAGTCTTGTAGGAGAGGCATGGTTGTGAGATTGTGTGTGAATTTGTATGTGACTTTTTGTAATTATTTCTTTCTAAAAGGTATATTATTAATTCTTATACACTGACCTTGTATGATATAACTAATCTAGATAACTAGCACCGTCCTCGGCAACGGTGCCAATGATGAGTGGCGAGGTACCCCTACACTCAACCATATGAATATGAGTGTTTCACTCACGATTCTATTGAACTTCGCAGACGAGCTAGTTGTGGTATCTAGATAGTTATTCTTAGGTTGTAGTTTGCTGTCTTTCCATCTGGACTAGAGTTAACTTTTTTCACGTATGGTTTAGTCGAAAGTGAGGTGTATGATGTGTTCCTATACTAATGCTACTCCTGGAGATAATGAAAATATCTTTAATTAAGCTAAGAGAAAAAGGGAGAGAGAATCTAAATTAGCCTAAGTGGGATGAGCATCCATTCCTCAATCATCTATACACATCTTGGACCTCGTGCTTGACTACTACTAGAATTACCAAGCGCAAATCCTAGGTATGCTACTGGGTTACCAAGTAGTCACACTTAAATGCTCGTGATCAAGTCGTACTTATTCTACATTTAATAGGAGTTTAGGGTGAGAGATATTAACCAAGAAAGAAGTAAATAACAATTGAATAAATAATTAAACTAAGTGAATGTTGCAATGATGAAGTAATATCGATCTTTATTGTTGGTCATGTGCGTGTCCAAGTATGTCACACTCGAATAAGGATGTCGTACAATTACAATCACCACACTGTGGGCATACACTAGGAGAGAAGTGTTGAGAGAGAGACTGATGTAAAAAGAACTTAAATTTAACAACTCTAACTCCTAATTGCCTACCAAATCTATCTACCTATTATCTATAGATGAGGAGACAAGCTACGATATCATGTACATGATATCACGGTCAACTAAAATGATGACTCATCAGAGGTGATAGGTCACAATTTTGAAATAGATGCACTTCGCCAGTGTAAGCATGCTATACGCCTTATAGTCAACCTTGTAGCACTACTGAGTCCACTTCTTCTTAGCCTTAGGATCACCTTTTGTTGATAGTTTTGCCAACTGTGTTTTGATGTTAGGCAATCCTAGTGCTTGCACGATACCTTTAACTAAGTAGGATACTTGAATATCCTTGATCTTGACTATGGACCCCAACCTTCAATTGTTCCAGAAGAGGTATGTCTCTCCCATATACCATTGTTCACTAGATGTGATAATTGGCCACATGGGAGAGGTTTGTAATTGTGTTTTGACCTCTATTGGAGCTTTGTCTAGGAATGGCCCGAAGTTCATTTCTTGAAGAACTAATCTTTAAATCTCCTGAGACTTGATGATTTCAAGATAGGCTTGAGTCAAAGTGGCCTCAAGCCTTGATGTGGGTCCAAGCACTTCTCCTCACTATGATTTCTCAGTGAGCATTTTTTCTTCTAAAATTTGTCAGATAGATTCCACTTCGGACTCCTCACAAAGAGGTCCTGTTACATGGGTTACCTTTGGCAATTATTGGGCTCGTTCTTGTTGGCCCCTTCTAGCTTTGGGCCACTTCTCCCTTGGTTTAGAAGATTCTCCTTCCTGTAGGTGTTTCAACTTTGGTGTCATCTGTAATCACAATGAGATAATGGATTAGCAATCGTTGTGTAACTTAAAGAAATTGGGATACCTTTATCTCTTAACGATAGTTACACATGGCTAAGTTGTGATTATGGTTGATTTAATTATTCTAATTATTATTTATTTATGTGGTATTGGTAATAATTCATTCTAGAGGTTGTTGAAAGGGCTAACTTTTGAAAAAATTGATGTTTGTATATTGTTAATTTTATTAACCCTTTGGGGGAGTTGGAAAAATTTTCAAACATTTTCATTGATTTTTCATTGCAAACCTTAAGGTTTGCAGCCCCCATGATAAAGATTTTACCTTGAGTAAGTGCAAGATCAAAAAATAGGGTGATTTGGACAAATGGTTGAGAAGTTATGGGCTCTGGAAGGTTTTGGGCTTTGAAAAATTACAAAAACTTCTCATGTGTTATGAGGAAAATGTCAAAAATTCCTAAGTGCATGGTAGTATATATACTATTTTTGTGATGCTTCAACGAGGCCTCATTGATGCAGCTGTTGACCACCATAGATGACCATTGACTTTGGTAAAACTTGCAAAAATACAAAGAATTTTTGAATAAAATTGGGATCAAATGAAAGCTCAAAAGGTCAAGAATAGTATGAAAATATGAGAAGAGGATGTTAGAGCTCATAAATTTGGAAAAATGGAGAAAAATGATTCGAGAGATGAATGAAATAAAAGGTTAAGGAGCATTGAGCGAAATACACAATGGAATATGCAAAAGATAGGATTGTAGCAATGTCAAAGGTAAGGAACCTTAACTAACCAAACCAAGGGCTATGCAAGTGGGTCCTTCCCATAGTAGGCTCATGCCCTTGTTGCCCTTGCATAACCTCAACTAAGGAGTCCATGGGCCCCATAGTTGATTAATGATCACAAAAAGTTAAGGACCAACAAAAAAGAATCTATCCAAGAATTCAAACACATTAGACCAAGACATAGAGCATAATATCGAACCTAGTAGTGAGGTGAGTTATGGAAACATGGATGGATGATGGAGAAGGTGGAATGGAATTCCAAATTGAGGTCATAAGAAGTCCCTTGTGGAATTTGTGTTTAAAATAACCTGGGAAGATCCATCCTCAGTTCAAATCAAAACCAGCTACTTTCAGTAACTTTGTATTTCCATCCTAAGACTAATCCACCCACATGAGACACAAGAGTGCTTTCATAAAACAACCACCATTCCATAAGGAGAAGAAAAGAGAGAAGTAGGAAGTGTGAGAGGGCCTTAGTTAGAGGAAACTTTCAAGCATAGGTGAATGTCTTTCTAGTTTCATGACCAATGCTTGTAGCCTGCTTAT
Source organism: Gnetum montanum (assembly GCA_015680685.1). NCBI lineage: Eukaryota > Viridiplantae > Streptophyta > Gnetopsida > Gnetales > Gnetaceae > Gnetum > Gnetum montanum. The sequence goes on from MNCI01002286.1 coordinate 191,102, forward strand.
TTGTCCAAGGGGGTGCTTTGAATTCCCATCATTTTTTGGATGTTAACCATACCATGCAAGGACTTGTTCATTTATTGTGTCTAATGGGTGCGCTTTGAATTCCCATCATTTTTTTCAAATTTTTGGATGGGAACCAAACCATTCAAAGACTTTATTTGAATTCCTATCAATGGTTGGAATGAAACGATGAGAAGTCTATGAAAAACACTCACGCACTCAAGCAACTAGAAGAGTACAAAGAGTATTGAGTTCTCTTGAAGTCACACCCTTTACAAACCTTTGAATCCTTCCTAATTCTAGAACTACCAAGGTCACCAATTAATTAAAAGTTTCTTTAATGTAAGGGATCTAATATTCCTAGAACAAGGAATACCATAGAGTTTATAAAATGGGAAAATGACATGGACTCACTGCCTATTCCATGAAAAGTAAACCATGTCAAAGTCATCAGACATCAAAATTCAAAAATAGAAACCAAACATTGGCAATCACAACGTTAAGCATAAACCATCATTAGTAAACAACAATAGTGGCATTGTGTCTTGTGGCAATAAAGTAATTTTATTAGCAAAAATGATGATATGTCATACTTGAATAAAAAAAAACAAAGTAAAATATATAAGAAAGTGTAAAATAATCAAGAAAGGCTCAAAGGTACCAACAATGATGTAAAATTAGAAAAATTTGAAAATCAAAAATTTGTAAAATAAACAACTTGTAAAATTAAAAAAATTTGGAAAACAAAAAAAAAGTAGAAAAATTGAGAAGCCAATGAATTGTTAGCATGGATGATCATCTCCCTCATCATTGAGTTGGAAGGAGGAGATCTAAAAAATGGAACATGGTTGTCCACCTATTGAGGTGATAGTTGCACTAGCCTATCGTGGCTTTAGGAAAGGTTTTACTTATTGGATGTTGACTAATTGATTTTTATTTGGGCTTTTAGGCTTGTAGATCAACATGGATCTAGAGGGAAAGGTTTGATCAATTATATAAGATTCCTCCCACAATGTTTGGAACTTTGCCTTCTAAGGTACATGTGTGGGGTTCCAATAGAGAACCTTATCTCTTGGTTGAAGTTTTACTTTCCTGATTCTAAGGTCATGATGTTGCTTGCTAAATGCCTTGTGCATCTCATTCAAAGAGAGGGCCATCAATTGGTTTTCATCTAGCACATTTAGGTTGATTAATCTTTCTTTCTGTGATAGACTTAGGCCAAGATTCAAATCATAAGCTATTGAAAGTGTATGGAGCTCAGATTGAATCAAGAGTGTTGGAAGTTTTCCATATACCAACTTGTAGGGATAATAGCCAATAGGAAGTTTCCATGTTGAATGGTAAGCCCAGAGGGCATGTTAAGGTTTGTACTCTAGTCTTTCCTATATTTGCTAATAGTTCATGTTAGTATTTTTGTGATCTCCTGGTTGGTTGCCTCTACTTGATCATAGTCTTGGTGATGATAGGGTGTTGTTAATTTATGTTCAACCCCCAAGCATTGCATTAATTTTCTAAGAGTGGTACCTATGAAATGAGTTCCATTGTCAAAAATTAGTGAATGTGGCATCCCAAACCTATTTACAATATTTTGTTGTAAAAATCTAATAGTAATTGATGATGTACAATTAGCAACAGCTGCTGCTTCTACCAATTTTATGTAGTAGTTGACTACTACTATAATATATGTCTTTCTGTTGGACATGGATTTCATGGGACCCATGAAGTTAATGCCCCATATGTCAAAAGGTTCCAATGGTTGAATCCTTGTTGAGGATCTTCCATGTGAGCGAGCATCCCCCCGTCTTGTTGATAACATTCACAAGATTTGACAAATTGGTGGACATCCTTGAAGATTGTAGGCCAATCGTATCCTTCCATCAAGATTTTTATGTTTGTGTGTCTCCTTGTATAGTTACCTTTGCAAGGTCCTTCATGAGCACATTGGAGAATGCACAGTTAATCTTTGTTAGGAACACACCAACGAATTAGGCCGTCGACACATACCTTGTAAAGGTGTTCATTGATTTTCATGAAATATCTGGCTTGATGAAGAAATTAATATTTAGATCTAAAGTCAAGATTTTGTGACATCTCTTGCATGAGAAGATAAGTGAGGATGCCATTGTACCATGTTGTTTTTGCAAGAATTTGTTCATTTATTGCTCTTGTAAAGAGGAGTTCATCTAGAAATTGATTAGAGAGTGGGCTTTCCTCCTCTTTATTATCCCATCTAAAGTGAGAGAGGTGGTCGATGACAACATTCTTGGTCCCTTTTCAATCTACCATTGTGAGATTGAATTCCTACAAGATCACAAGCCACCATATTACACGAGGGTTCACCATTGGCTTATTCATGAGAAAGTGGATTACACTATGGTTTGTATGCACAAATACTTTGTAGTTAAGCACATAGTGCCTGAAATTTTCCAAAGCATACACCACTACCATTAATTATTTTTCCATAATGGTGTAATTTAATTATGCTCCCACAATGCTTTGGCTCACGCAGTGGATGTAGTATGAACATTCTTATCATTCATCTACATAAGCATTGCTCCCAAGGCATAGTTAGATGCATTCGTCATGATGTGGAAGGGTCTAGACTAGTCTAGTGCTTATAGGATTGATGTTTCTACAACTTTTTCTTTTAACTATTAGAATTCATGTTCACATTCCTTAGTCTAGATGAAAGGTGCATCTTTCTTTGTAAGTTCTACCAATGGTTTTATGATCTTAGAGAAATCCTCTATGAATCGTAGGTAGTAGCTAGTGTGTCCAAGGAATGACCGAGCATCTTTAATAGTCTCTAGTTGGCATGTTATTTCTTGGATGACCCTGATCTTTTAAGGTCTGTCTCAATCCCTTTTTTCAAAATTTGGTGCCCTAGCACAATTCCTTCTTAGACCATGAGATGGCTTTTTTGCCAGTTGAGCTACAAGTTTGTTTCAACACATCTCTTTAATACTTGCTCAAGGCAATCCAAGGCTTACTCAAATGTAGCTCCATAGGTGGAAAAGTCATCCATGAAGACTTTCACACCACTATCGATCTATTGTTGGAAGGTACTAAGGACCAAGCATTGAAATATTGCAAGGGCATTGCATAGACTGAATGACATCTTACAATATGCAAAAGTCCCCCAGGGACTCATGAATAATGTTTGGCCTAATCTTCTAGTGTAATTTGGATTGGTTATAGCCACTATAACCATCCGAGAAGCTATAATAACAATTCTTAGATATGGTGTGCAACACTTGATCTAAAAATGGCAATGGGAAATGATCTTTAAATGTTGCCATATTTAATAGCCTAAAGTCAATGCACACCTAACATTTACCATCCTTCTTTGGAAAAATTATGAGTGGGCTAACCCACTCACTATCTGCGATGGAATAGATGAACCTTGCCCTGGGAAGTTGTTCAATTTCCTCCTTGACAATATTCAACCACCTCTACAGCTACCTTCTAGGCTTCATGGCTTGGTTAGTGTAAATGCAATGTTGGCATATCCTTATATTGATTCCTATTAGCTCTATATATGAACAAGAAAAGGCTATTGGTCATTTGTTAACTACCTTTAACAACTTTTCTTTTTGTTCAAGAGAAAGTTTGGCATTAATTATGATTAGTTTACCATTATTTTAAAATGAATATTCCATGCTAGCTGGTAAAGTTTTTAGCTCTAAGTGCTTCTGCTTGAAGTTATTAGGGATTTCCAACTCTCCCTAACAAGTATCATCATCTTCGTTAGAGAGTTGGGAATGAACTTGTTCAAGTTTGCCCATGCCTTCCACATAAGCATATGTTAGGCTCTCAGTTGGTTCCATGCATAATGTGTTGCTATCAAAGTTAACTATCAGCCACTAGGTGCCCTCCTATTTTGTGGATACTGCATATAGACACCTTTGAATATTGATTTCTTATGCACATAGATTGCATGCTTTAATATATCTACTTTTGATGGACCAAATCTTTTGCATGCAATTACACCTATTATCCTTGTACGCGATGCATGGAATATGCTTCTTCTCTAACTTGCCCAATTCATTTTCTTTGGAGATTTCTAGAGAGAGATCCCTTATACCCATACATGCATTGACTATGCTTAACCAAGCTCTTCCCATAATGATGGGGAAGTCACTTTTGTAGCTTTCAACCTTGATCGCTAAAAAAATAGCAGGATAGGACCATCCAAAAACTATGGTCACAATGTCCTCTACTAATCCCAGAGGGACAATAATTATTTGATCTACCAATTCTAGATGGATGTTGCTCTTCTTAAGAGGTGGTAGGTTCCAAGCCTTGTACATGTCATGGGAGATGAGATTAATTCTAGAACCAGAGTTAAGAAGAGTCTTGCATGGCTCATGTCTAACAATCTATAGGTATATCAGTGGACTTCCTGGGTTAGATCTTTTATTGGAAAGATTGCTAGCCTTGATCTAGTCGAAAATAGCATGAGTTAGCATCATACTATGAAGCCGAGGTGGCACTTGGTTTGAAGGGCACTTGAAGGTATTTGATGTAGAGGATGAGGGTATTGGAGATGCAGGACAATTAGCCAAACTAGGTTGAGAGGGTTGGAGAGGACTGCTAGGTCAGAAGAAGGGTCTTTTTCTAGATTGATTATTCGAATCACTTAGTTGGAAAGCCAGTTATGAATGTACAACCCTTGTAGCATTTCGTTGTTGCAATTGTGAAGAAATCTCACCTTGCATGGATGGAGCAAGAGCTCACTAGGTTTAAGGTAGAGGTGTGTATGTAGATGGATGTAGAGGATGTTATGGATATAGGTTCTCCCCTCAAGTAAATGGTGAGTGTGTTTAGTGGTACTCTAGAGGGTAATAGTGATGTTGAAATGAGGTATGACTTGCAAAACTTCTTGGGGATATGGGTTGCTAAACATAATACTGGTATGGATATGGTTGCCTATAAGGGTACTACTACCTTGGTGATGGCATTCCCCATGATTGTGATTGGTACCAATACTGATACTGTTCATAAGGTTGTGAAGGAGTTCCACTTGGGTAGTAAGNAATACTGTTCATAAGGTTGTGAAGGAGTTCCACTTGGGTAGTAAGCTTGTTGTTGTTGGTGGAACTACCTTGGATTGCCTTGAGGATAAGGTAATTATCTAGGTACCTACCTACATTCTAGTCAAGGATTCAATGCATACACCCCAAACTCTTGTAAGTGTGACACCACAGGGCAACAACCCTTTGGATGTTTGTATTAACAAATGTCACAATTAATTTCATCATTAAAGTCAGTTTCCACAACTTCTTCTACAACTACAGCTTTGCCCTTACCTCTTTGGTAGGCACATTTAGCTTCTTTTCACCTCCTACAATTATGATCACTATTGTGCTCTTTGGATTCTTTGATGATCTTCATAGTAATTTAATATTTTTCATCCAAAGAGTTCCATAATTTATCAATCTTTGCCAAAATATCAGAAACAGATTTTTGGATGGGTAAGATTTTCCTATTCACCATTTCATCGAGTGGTGACTCCTCTTCATCACAAAATTGAACCTCCTGTTTCTTGATGGAAGGGTCCCTATTATACTCTTATGCACTTACCCTTTTTATAGCTCACCTTCTTCGTTTGCTACCTGCTCAAACAACCTTTGGATCTGATAAGCTCTTAGTTTAGATAGTCTTCCTTTGGCATACACCCCAAGAGTTATTCTAGTTTCTGCTTTGAGCCCATTTATACTGTGGTGTAGTTGTTCTCTCTGAGAATAACCATAGCCAAGGCATCAGTGTAAGAGTGAATAGTATCTACCCATGGCAGCATCCAAGGGTTCATGTGTTCCCTATTTCCAACCTTGGATTTGCCTTCTCAAATTGGACACTTTGGAGTACATCTAGTATTTATCATTAAATAGCTCTAACATGGTACTCCATCAGCAAATGGATTCTAGTTCCAAGGACTAGTACTAACTTTCAGCTTCCTTAATGAGTGTCCTGAGGAAAAGCTTGAGTTTCTTCCATTCATTTTCTATGTTCTGTAAGGAATAGGCATCATGGAAAGCTTGTAGATGCGTCTATGAATCTGAGTTGTATCCCCCCTTAAATCTTGGGATGTTATTCATATCTAAGTGCTTGATTTGGCTATCTTTTCTATGCCTAGTTGAAATTTCAAATTGCCTCTACAATGTTGAGCATACTTTGAGTCACCAATAGAGGTTCATCATCATCACTGCATTGATGATATCGATGATAGTTGTGGCCATCCCTTCGGTCTTGGTGGGCTTCATGGCCATTATTGTCTCATTGATCACCTTCATCGCAATTATTTTGACAATGGCTTCTATGAGAACCAGTAGATGAAGAGGAATGTTTGGATTTGGATGAAGAGGATGAAGAGGAAGGTGGACTACCACTACCACTGCAATGTTTGCCACCACTTTTTTGCTCATTACAATTACCATTTGTAGATTCCTAGCTATTGTGGTGTTTACCTAAGTTCCTACCTTGACTGTCACTCTTTCTTGAATCTATTTTATGAATTATGAACCATAGGTTCATGGTTGCATCCTCATCATTAATAACAGGGGGTGGAGAAGCTTCATGTTAAGACCCTTTAAAGGGAGGATCCTCATTGTCATCTTGATCTAATAGGAACAAGGGATTAGTGAAATGTATCCCCTTTGTAGCCTCATGGAGCTTCTCCTGAAGTTGATCTTGCTTGCATTGTGTTTCAATGGGACAATAGTTTTGAGTGTCATAACCATTCACAATGTATTCTTCATGAAGATATACAATGTTCAACTTCTTGAGGGTTTGAAACAACATCCCAGGCATAGATTGATTGGGGGGCAAGATGATGTTACCCTCCATATCAAGCCATTGTAGCTACTCATCTGATGTAGGATGAAGGTGAAGTCTGGCACATACTCATCTGGATGAGTATTTACCACTTTGCACTCTTGTGGGATCAACAATTTGACATCTTCACATCTATGGGAAGAAGAAGAAATTTTGTAAAATGAATAAAATTATCAATGTGCTTAGTAGTTTATATGTCGTTGAGAGTGATGTTGACCTTGAGTTTGTCCAACAATATGAATAATATTTACTAATCCTAGATAGTACATGTTTTAGCAAACAAAGTCCCTAGCAATGATGCTAATGATGAGTAGTGAGGTAGCCCTATGCCCAACCATATGAATCATAAGCGTTTATGCACGATCCAGTCAAATTCTATGGACTTTGTAGTTTCTGGTGCACCAGTCTTTTAGAAAGTGAATCTTGCTTTAAGGTCAATCATTGTCTTCCCAATTACACTTGTGACGTATACTGGTATGGTTAAGTGTAATTGAGGCATCTAATTTTTATCATTTTGTATTTTATGGGTTTGGTATTTAAAAGGAAATAAAAGTAATTGGATAAACTAATTTATATTTAACTAATTAACTAGTGTCTAACTAGTCCCACTTTTCGTACACATCCTGAACCCACGTATCCACTACTGGGTTATCAAGAACTATGCTATTGGGCATACTAAGCAATAATGCTATTGGGATTACCAAGCGAATACGTGTTATTCTTGAAAGCGATCATACTTATGTGTTTAATCTATCTTGCTTAATTGCTTCATTAACTTAATTACTAGAAAATATTTGATAAATAATTGAAAAAATTTAATAAATAATTAAAAAAATTAAATGCATAAATAAAATATTTAATCTATCTATAATGCTGCAAGGTTTATCAGAATGCTTATCTTTATTGCCACACACATTGTCGTGCTTAGGTATAACAATGCTCGAATAAAGATCCGTACACTCAATGACTCCTATTACAGGAACTTGGGAGAAAAATTCTAACTTTCAAATGAACAAACTACAAGAGCTTCGCTACTACTAAATCTTGGTTACCATAAATGTGGTTGGTGGATGCATATTTATAGTCGAATATAGATACTACGTCAATGGGACATCGTCGATGCATGATATGATGTGTTGACGAGGCCTCGTTAACAAGGCCGAGTCTATGAGGTTGCATCGATGAGGCCTCATCACAATAGAACTGTGACTCATCAACAAGCATTCATTAGCACAACCTATGTTTTTAATGTCTAATCTTTAGTGATCAATTAGAAAATTTATTATCCTCTAGTGAGACCACTTGAGTAATCATATCTCTAAAGGAAGGGAGATCAACCTTTCTATTAGCCTATAAAGGTCACAAAAATAGTTAGTAGTAGTTTTAATATCTTCCTAAGCATCAAGAGAAAGGAGGCCATCTTCTTTTTTTTTGAAAACATTTGTTATTAATCATGTGGAAATACACTGAGTACTAGTCATCCACCTTGATCCATTTCTTTTTAAAACATTTCTTCTAGTATATTTCTTCCTCCTAGGCTAAAAGTTGAACATGTTTTTCTACCTTAAGAAGTTCTTCCATTACCTCTTCCTAATTAGAAAGAGAATCCACTTGCATTTGTATGTTGGTAACCCTATCCACTGCTCCCTTAGTCACTTAGGCCTAAAATTATTATTGAGCTTTTTTGCAAAATCTTTTAAAATTTTTTAGGTTATTTGAGGTGCCTTTAAAGCCATTGTCCATCATTCAGTCTTCCTAAATTTGAGTAAGCTCCTCTCTAAATTCCTTGTGATTGAGCCACATATTCTCAAACTTAAAATATCTTTTTGCGATAATATGCTATCTCCACTCACAAATAATGGGCCAATGATTGGAGAGTAACTATGGGAGGGCTTTACCTGTGGGCTTGTGAAAGATCTAGATAGATCTAGGAACTATGAAATGATCTAGCTATGAGGCAAACCAATGGCCCTATGGGCTAGGTCTCTTCCAAGTAAAGAAACATAGAGGCATAGGAAATTTAGCCAAATTTCCTCTATTTTCAAGATCATTAAAAAATTAAGAATCCATATTATGAGTGGACGTGCTAGACCTCTCCTCCTTCCTCTAGTAAGGTTCTAATCCCCAATAATAATCTAATCTTTCTCTAACCCAGCCTCCATAACTCCTTTTTTGAGATCAATTCTTTGATTATGGAAAATTGAGCCATATACATTCAATATTTTCACTCCTTTCCCAACTATGCGAAGCATATTAAACAAGGCAACCAATTTTGTAAACTATAAATGATCCCTCTAGTGGCAAGCCAAACTACCATTGAACCCATGCATTGGAAATGTAGACCCATACTAACCCAATAAATAATTTGAACGAAAATCCTTAAGTTTAATCTCTTACAAAACAACAATGTTAACAACAATATTCGAGTGCTGATGTACTTGAGCCCATTGGCATGAACAACAATAAAGATGAGCTTTTCAAGCATTTCTTGCAACAATTGGACTTAGTCATTTCTATGCATTTATAGTAATATTTCTATGCTTTAATGATTTCTTAAGTTTCTGTTGTTATTATTTTAATTGCTATTGCTCTTTTATAGTTTGTAGAGACCATAAGTACAACCATCTCAAAAGTAAACCCAACACTTGACAACCTAGTGACGCTTAATGTCTGGTAACCCAGTAGTGGTTAGGGGATGCTCAGAATGTTCATAGAAGGTGGGATCAGATACTTATGCTTGGAAAAGTTAAGATATAGATTAGGATAATTATAGATTACATAATACTCCATTCCTTACTTTCCAGTCCAAGAATTAGATGCTAGAAGATAAAGTGAAAAAGCCATAAAAATCAGTTGCCTCAATCTCACTTAACCATTGCAATTAGAACATCACAAGTGAGTTTGGGAAGACAACAACTCTTTTAACACAAGGTTTTGCTAGTTAAGGTTTGGTGTATGCAAAGTGCTTACAGTCTATAGAATTCAACCGAGTTGTGTGTGAACGCCCGTGATTCGCATGGTTGGGCGTAGGGGTACCTAGTCGCTCATCATTGGCACCGTTGCCAGGGAATATTAGTCTTACATGCACCATTTAATCTTAGCAAAATTATCATTCAAATCATTGGAATGGACCCAGGATAGTAAAATCTATGAATGCTAGGAAAACTAAGTAAAAACGTAAGTTACACCAATTAGTGGATCATCTAATATCCAACATGTCTTCTTCTCATAGGCAAGATAGATCCAACCCACCAGTGCCACAAGAATGTCTGGTGGTATACATGCATCCAGATGAATATATCCCCGACTTCACCTTCATCCTACATCAGGATGAACATATGCACTGGTGGGACATGGAAAGCAACATTGTACTACCGCTTGACCGATCGGCTCCTGGAATGTTGTTTCACAATCTTGCCAAACTAGGCATCTAGGACTACGGTGTGGAGTACGTCATGGAGGACCATGACTACTAGGACTATCATCCCACTAAGGCCCATTGGGTATGAGACCAGTAGCAGGTAGAATGATATGAACACATGAAGGGAAAACAGTTCAGTAATCCCTTATTCTTGCAAGGGCTATAGGATGATGGGGAACCTGTCTTTCATGATTCCCATTTGGCTGAACTTCCTCTAGGGCATTAAATCATTGAGTCCATCATCTAGAATAAGCAATCAAGTGATCAGGATCCCTAGGGGGATGAAGGGTCACATAGGAAAAGTCATGGCTCAAGCAAGCATGGGCAGGAAGATCGAAGCCACCATCAGAGTAGAGGGGAAGATTGACATTGGAGCGATGGTGACTCCTCTCCTTCTTCTCCATCTTCTCGCTTCCCTCTACCTTCACCCAGTTCAAACTTTGATCATAATCATGCTAGAAAGGAGCAAGGTGATGGTGGTCATAAGGATTGAAGGGAACGATGTGAGGAAGCACGTGACCAATTGTACGAAGCTCATTGTCATGAAAGGAGAGGTAGCCAAAATCATCATAGACATGGTGGTCCTCAATAGGAGTATGACTCAAATGAACCATTGTTGGTCACTCGAAGTATGCTTCATATCACTGAGGCTATTTAGATACCCAATAGGCACTTGAAGGATAGCCGAATCCAATGCATTGACATGAACAACATCCCTATATTTGAAGGGGGTTACAATTGTGATCCGCAAACTCACCTGTAAGCATTTCATGATGCTTGCATCCTACAGAATATGAACAATGATTGGCAAAAGCTTAAGCTATTTCCTTGCACACTCATCAAAGAAGTAGAAAGTTGGTATTGGTCTTTGGAACCGAAATTAATTAGGAGATGGAGTACGATGCTGGAGATCTTCAACGACAAGTATCAAACCTACTCTAGAGTGGCGAATCTGAGACATCAAATCCAAGGCTGGAAGTAAGGTAATCATGAGCCCTTGGATGTAGCCATGAGTAGATACTATTCATTGTTACATCGGTGCCTTAGTCATGGCTACTCTCAATGGGCACAACTTCACCATATCATTGATGGGCTCTGCTTTGAAACAAGAAAGATCCTTGGCGTGTACACCTAGGGATAATTGTCAGAATTAAGGGCCCATCAACTATAGCACCTAATTGAGCAAGTGGCCAAAGAAGAGGGGGAACTTAGAAAGAAGGAGAGTGTAGAGGAGTTTAATTTAGATCCCTCCATTAGAAAGAGGGAGGTTCAACTTTGTGAAGAGGAGGAGGAATGACCACTAGATGTAGCGGTGAACTGAAAAACCTTGCCCCTATAGAAATTTGCCTTTGAGATATTGACAAAGGTTGACAAGATGTGGGATTCTCTGGATGAAAAATTTTAAAGTGTTCTAAAAATCACAGAGGAGTCCAAAGAGCAAGGTAATGATCGTGATTGGCATAGGAAGAAGGAAGCTAAACGTGCCCACCATAAGGGTAAGGGCAAAGTTGTTGTAATAGAACAGGTTGCAGACTTTGATATAGAGGAAGACAATGAATGTGATGTATGCCAATATGAACATCCTAAGGGGTGTTGTCCTATGGTGTCACATCTACAAGAGTTTGGGGTGTACACGTTGAATCCTCATTTGGCAAAGAGGCAAACACCCTGAAGGGTGCCTTACCCATAAGGCAATCCTAGGTAGTTTTATCAGCAGCAAGGATATTATCCAAGTGGAGTGCCACTGCAACCTTATGAATACTTTTAGTAGTGGCAGCACACACAAGCATGGGGGATGCCAACTCCAAGGTATTAGTACCCTTACCGATAGCTAGATCCCTATGCGTACTACGTTTAGCAATTAGTCTCTCCACGAGACTCTTCCAGTCACACAACCTTTCAGAATTACTACCACCCCCTAGAATATTTTTGACCACAATCTCCATCACCTAGGGGGGAAAGTCCACATCTTTACTATCCTCCATCACCTTCTCTTGTCGTCTCTACTCCATAGCACCCCACTCAGTTACCACTATCTCCACCTATGTAGGAGGAAATCCCACCACAACCACAATAACACAATGCTACAAGGGTTGTCAACTTACAACCAGCTCCTCAGCCAAGTGGATTGGAAGACAAGCCACTGAAACATCCCTTCTTCTAGCCCAATACCTTAAGCACACCCTCACACACACCTATGGCTGATGCCTTTGAACCTCAAATTGCCTCCATTATTCCACTCTTTGAGCAGCCTTCAAACCAAACGACCTGCAACGTACAAATGGTCATCTTCCTTAGAAATTGACTAATCCGAGAAGTCCCCTCATCTATCTTCAGGTGGTAGGAAATGAGCCATGTAAAGCCCTTTTGGATTCAGGATCAGGAGTCAATTTGATTTCACATGACATGTACAAGAATTGGAACCTACCCTCATTAAAAAAGAGCAACATTCAGCTTGAACTAGCAAACAAATCCATCACTATTTCCTTGGGATTGGTGGAGGACATTGTGACCACCGATTGTAGGTGGTCCTATCCTACTAATTTCCTTGTCATCCATGTTAAAAATTGCAAGGGAAACTTTCCAATCATAATGGGAAGAGCCTAGCTGAGCATAATGGATGCAAGACTAGGACTCCGAGATCTTTCCCTCAAAATTTCAAAGAAAAATCCTTTTGGGAAGATCAAGAAAAAGCACATTCCATGCATCGTGTATAGTGACTTCGGGTGCAATTATGTGCAACAGCTATGGTCCACTAAGTAGACATCTATTCAAGCATGCAGTCAGTGTACCAAGGACTGACAAATCCAACAATGCTTGTACGTAGTAGCCACAACTCAAGAAGGCACCTAGCGGCTGACCACTGATCCTGCTAGTAGCACTTTGTGCATGGAACCATTTGAGGAGCTTGTACGAGCCTACATAGAAAGCATGGACCATTTGGAAGAGGTTCATCAATAAGTATCCACTGTTTATGATCATGATGATTGGAGAAAGTTGTAGATCCCTAAAAGTTTCAAACAAGAGCCCTTGGAACTCAAACCCTTACCGACCCACATAGAATATGCATTTTTGCAGAATGGGAAGCCGATGATTATCAATGCCACCCTTGCTCCTGAACAGAAGAAGAAATTGCTGAAGGTGGTGAAAAAATGGGATGCTGCTTTTACATGTTTGTATCCTAAATTAACAGGAGTTGATCCCGGGGTTTGCCAACATCGAATTTATATTGACCCCTCCATGAAGCCACGAAGACAACCACAAAGGCGATTGAAGCCCAAATTGAAGCAAGTCGTCAAAGATGAAATTAAGTAGTTGTTAAAAGTAGGGATGATCTATTCCATTGCCGATAGTGAATGGGTCAGCCCACTTGTTATTGTACAAAAGAAGGGTGGCAAATGGAGGGTCTGTATAGATTTTCTATTGCTCAACATGGCTACCTTCAAAGATCACTTCCCACTCCCATTTGTGGACCAAGTGTTGGATACCATTGCGGGGCATCGTTATTACAAATTTTTGGATGGTTATAGTGGCTATAACTAAATCCAAATTACACTAGAGGACTAGGCCAAGATAACCTTCACAAGTTCTTAGGGGACTTTTTCATACAAAAAGATGCCTTTTGGCCTATGTAATGCACTTGCCACTTTCCAACGACTTATCCTTAGCATCTTCTAGTAGCAAATTGGTAATGGGGTAGAAGCCTTTATGGATGACTTCTCCACCTATGGGGCCACATTTGATCAAGCCTTGGACCACCTTGAGCAAGTTTTGAAAAGATGTGTGGACACTAACCTATGGATTAATTGGCAGAAAAGCCACTTAATGGTCTAGGAGAGCATTGTCTTAGGGCATCATATTTCACAAACAAGGATTAGCGTGGATCCTAAAAAATCAAGGTCATCCAAGGAATTACCAGGCAACCAAGCACTGTAAAATATGTTCGATCATTCCTTGGCCACACTAGTTACTACTGATACTTTATTGAAAATTTCTCAAACATCGCCAAGCTATTGGTGGAACTCACGAAGAAAGATGCTCCATTCATCTGGACCAAGGAATGTGAATCTGCGTTCCAAATGATTAAATAGAAACTCATAGAGACTCTAGTTCCACAAGCACCTGATTGGTCTAGGCCCTTCCACATCATGATGGATGCATCAATTATGCATTGGGATCCATGCTTACACAGTGGGACAAACAAAAACGCCCATACTATATTCACTGTGCAAGTCGTAGCATTGTGGGTGCTCAGCTTAACTACACCACCACCAAAAAGGAGTTGATGGTGGTGGTGTTCACCTTAGAAAAATTTTGACACTATGTGCTTGGGTACAAGGTGTTCATGCATAATGACCACAGTGCCATCTGGTTCTTGATGAACAAGCCAACGGTGAACCCCTATATCATACAATGGCAAGTGATTCTTCAAGAATTTGACCTCACTATGGTAGATCAGAAGGAAACCAAGAATGTGTTTGCTAACCACTTGTCTCGGTTGCGATGGGATGACACAGAAGAGGAGGAGCGCCTCTCTGACCAATTTCCCGATGAACTTCTCTTCATGGGAGCAGTCGATCCACAGGTGCCCAAGGAATTACCTTGGTTCAACCACATCCTCACCTATCTCACAACTCAAGAATTTCCAAAGGAGTGGAACCATCGATAGAAATAATAGTTTCTCCATAAGGCCACGCACTTCATGGAAATATATGGCCACCTTTATAAGGTGTGTGTAGATGGCCTAGTTTGATGGTGTGTCCCTAATGATGATACACTACACATCCTCCAAGATGCTCATGAGGGTTCTTGTGGGGGCCACTATGTTGGATGACTCATGGCCATTAAGATCCTGCTTGTAGGATATTATTGGTCTACAATTTTCAAGGATGTAGAATGGTTCGCTCGCTCTTGTGAATGATGCTAGAGAGATGGTGGAATGATTGCATGATTGGAGGGACCTCAACAGTGGATCCAACCACTGGAGCCCTTTGACATCTGGAGCATTGACTTCATGGGTCCCATCACATCCCTATTCAATGAGAAGGCATATATCATCATCGTTGTGGACTACTACACAAAGTGGGCAGAGGCAGTAGCCATCGTTGACTATTCCTCAAACACTGCCACACGATTTGTCCAACAACAAATCATCAATAGGTTTGGAGTGCCATGTGCACTCATCTCAAATAATGGAACACATTTCACGGGTGTCACTTTTTGTAAACTCATGCAACACTTGGAGGTTACCCATAAATTTACAACACCTTATCACCCCCAAGCCAATGGGCAAGTTGAAGTAACCAATAAGGAGATCACTAGAATCCTCACTCGAACCATTAGTAAATATAGGAGGGACTAGAGCACCAAACTTAATGATGCCCTTTGGGCTTATCACTCTACTTGGAAATTGAAAAACCACTAATTTTAGCCTAACACTTTGAAACGAGAACAACTCAAAGCCTTCGAGCTTTCGGGAGGCAAAAATTTGGCTAAGGCATAGAACTCACATTAGGCTTATCAAGCCGAGCTTGCCCTCAGCGTGAGCAACTCCAACGACCTCAAAATCAAGTCAAAGATGTTCCAATCTGAGGTGCAAGTCATCTTCATAGGGCCATTGTTGTCCATTTCAGGTTCTAGCATTTAGAAATGGAGCTCTTATGAATCAGAAATGCCTCAAACAGCCACAAAACCACTCAAATCAACACCCTGCAGCAATCAATTCAAGGATCGAGAAGTTCCAAGCAAGACAAAGTCAATTTCTCTTGTTGTACATTATCATTTTATTGTAAATTTTCATCATTTGTGAGCTTGTCAAGCTCTTATGCTCCAAATTGTATCTGCTTCTATGAGCGTAAGCTAGCTTGCATAAGCCAATATATGTTGTAAGATACAATGCATTTGGTCAAAAACGTAGCCTACCCACACACGTCTAACTCACACATAGTTGTCCACAAAACACATGTCACATGATCTGTTTTTCTCTCATTTCTCAACCGTTGATTCTATTCATGAATTCCGCACCCGTGCCTAGCTGAACCTTATAAATACCTTGTTAATTCACATAAACAAGGTTGGCAATTTTGAAGGTTGATGGCTTTAAGAGCATTAACTAGCAACTTTGGATGCTTGAGCACACATGACTTCTAGCATCCAAGCACCTTTGAATGTATCACCCTAGGGCTTAGCGCTTGACTTGCCATTCACACATGCAACTATGCTTTGATCGGTGCACATTCATTCTAAGCAATACAATACAGTTCAATTTTGCCTACCATTATATTGTTTATTCTATTTTAAATTCATCTTTTATGCTTCTATATTCGCAATCATAGTTTCAAGTTCTATTTACATTTCATATGTCACCAGTTACAATAACCCCAGTGCAAGCCATAGCAAACCATCCAAGGCACTCTACCTTCATTTTCTTTTCCGGCTTGCCCTCACACAAAGGCATGGTCGGTTGTGTCTCTCCAACAATCTTTTAGTATTTATTTTTCCCTTTCAGCTTGACACTGATGATTTTGGTTAGCACAGTAAATTGGCATTAGGAGGGCCTAACTTGTCTACCATCCTATCAAAATGTTGGTCACGCTACCTTCTAAACACTACGTAGACCAGGAGTCAAACCTAAGCCCAGCTTGCTCACACTACATTAAATGGGTGTGTAACCCTGCAAAAATTCTTACATCACGGTAAGCACTCGAAACTCTAAAACCGCATCAGCAAAAGCCAAACAGTGTACACATGATGCTTAAATAGACTGCCTCATAGACAACCTACCAAGTAACATTCACATCACCACCATTGATCGATCTCCTCTCAACACTTGTAACCTACATCTTGCTTGCTCACGCCAGCTTGCCAAGCTAGCTTGCTCATGCTAGCTTGCCAAGCCAGCTTGCGTACGCCAGCTTGCTCATGATAGCTTGTGTACGCCAACTTGCTCATGCCAGCTTGCATACGCCAGCTTTCTCATGCCAGCTTGTCAAGTCCATTTTACCCTGGCTACTATGGAATCTTCCAAGATCAACACAGCAGCATTGTAGATCTTTGACTTTGGGATCGAGACCTTGAACCCTATGACTGCTATAGAACCCATAACTGCCATTGAGGCGATAAACCCTCAAGGGCTAACTCACTAGTCATGTAGGCTATAGGGTAGGGATCCTACTTACGCAATCCTCACACCAGAACAATATAAATTCATTTGTGTGAAGATTTAGGCCAAATTTCCTATCAACCGCATAAAAAGAGAAGCAAAGCGAAACTATGAGCTCATCTACAAGGGAAGTCATGAGTTCACTCCCTCAACATTTGACATAATACCCCTTTCCAAGCCCCATCATCAACTCATATCTTAGCTTCTCATGGTAAGGAATCAAACCTCATAGCCACCTCTGATAAAGCCTCAGAGCGAAGATGAGAAAGACAACTTTGTGGCCCAATCTAAGCATGGAGATTCATACCATACCGTTAGTCCTCAGCCTATACAAACCCATCATTGCAACCTTTCCTAGAAGAAACCATACTTCCTCCTTTATTCTCAAACACTTGAGCACCAGTTTCTCTACAGGAAGTGCCCACTTCCATTCACACCTTCTCCATGCCCAACATTTCGTCTGATACGTCCACCTTCGTCATACCTCTGCAAGTGTAGTCCCAACAACCCCCCCTCAAACTAATTTGGGATCAATCTTCTAACCTCAAGTAATTGGGATGCCATTAGTTATACCAGCTTCCACATGCACCCACCACATACCACAAGTACAAACCCATGGAACACCTCTAATTACTTCATCCCAACACGTTCAGGGTGTTACCTCACAACCTATGGCTAGGTAGTGGGTTTCACGACCTGTTCAGCAACACCAACCTACTCACTACAATGTACCACACCCTGCAATCCCATCTTTGAGTGTTTCTCCACCACAACAAACAATAATCCAATAGTCTCCCTTTCCATAAACAATGCAACAATCAAACTACTACCAATCACAATCCACTCAACCTGCCAGTCTGCCTACCACCCAATAGTGGGTAGACACAAAGAAAATGATGCACTCCTAAACTAAAGAGATAAAGTGCCTTAAAATTGTAAACATTGAGGAAGTCAAAGTGCTGGAATACTACCAAGATGATCCAATCAACCCTTCAATTCCATTGCTAACCTTACCAAAGGGAATCTCATTACCACAACTAATCAAATATAATGGAGAGGGAGATCCAAATTCCCATCTGGTAACATTTCAATTAGAATTTCTATTGCTTCAGGCCTGGCCTCATGCAATTATATGTGTATTTGCTATGTCCTTGATAGGAAAAGCCTTATACTGGTACCGAGCTTTACCCCGTAACTCCATATCTTCTCTAGAGGATTTGTTGCATCAGTTCATTACCCATTTTAAATATAATTTAAAGCTTGAAGCCACATTAGATGGTTTGATTCAGATTAAGCAAGCGTTGTTAGAGCCAGTACAAAAATTTATCCAAAGGTGGAGTGTAGCCTTGAATGAACTTCATGAGCCCATCCCTAAAACATACTTGCTTACCATCCTTAAGGCCATCGTGAATGACTTCGTTAAATCAAAACTTTATTATTTGAGTGCTCATACTTTGAGTCAAGCATTCACACAAATTAAGAACATAGAAGAGGTGGCACAATCAAGTAATGATCTAGCTTACTCAACCTTTAGAAGCCAACATATGAGGAAGGATAAGGATAAATCTAAAACGATGGTAGCAATGGTGGCAAGGACAGCCCAACCAAACAATTTAGGACAGAGATGAAAACAACCTGCAGCTCTGACCAGCCAATTGCTAGATCAACTTCTAAAGGCTGAGTTAATCAAGCACAAACAAATGTCCCCCACAGTGTTCCAAAAACATGACCGATTCTGTGAGTTCGCTAAAAATCCAACTTTAGCAATAGCCGATGAGCCCCTTATTCCAAGAGGCTTTAGGTGAGATAGGTTTTGTGAGTATCACCAATGGTGTGGGCATTGAACTGACTACTGCTTCACCTTAAAATAACATATATGACGCATGATTGATAGGGGTCAAATAGTATTTGATGAAGAAAACCCAGTAAGACCCCAAAACCAACTCATGGGAGTCTACAAGGATGCTCTTAATGCTAATGATGCACCATATGTAATTAACACCATCCATGTGGAGAATGAACAAGACATCCCTCAAAAACCTTTTGTAATTCATAGGCCTTCTTAAAATACATCTACTTCAACACCTCCCCAAACTCCTTTTTTCATATGCACACTCCTTGCATCACAAAAACCATTCATCATCCATGTACCCACTTCAGTCGCAGCAGCAACTATGCCATCAGGAACTCAACCCACTCCTTTGATGATCCAAGTGCCAAAACACCTTGACATGCAACCCCCTACAGTTCCCTCGTGACCCCAGCAAGAGCACCTTGTTGATAGGCTAACAAAAGAGTGCCTAAAAAAAGAACATCATGAGCGCAAATTAGGACCATCGAAGCCCATGCCGCTAAATGCTATTCCTATGGTTCCGTCCACCAGTGAGCCTAGCACAAGTCGTCAAGACCATGATATCGGCACTCAAAGAGTCCCAAAATCAACATCCACGGTTACTAACACAAAAATCCCTCCATGAGAGATATGAATGCTAGATCAAATGGACCAAATCTCCATAGATAAGAGCACCCCAAGTGGTAAGGATTTAGCAAGTGCATTGACCCAAGTCACATAGGCTTTGAAACAAAAGAACACCTCCTAAAGCCTATACAATCTAGTAATGACCTCACTGGTACATAGGGAAGCTCTCGTGCGTATGTTGACTTCGATTCTTGTTAGTGAGGACCTTCCTGTGGATGAGCCGTCTATTTATGCGGTATTGTTCCCACAACCTCAACAATCAAGGCCCACATCCCTAGAGTTTTGTGCAAATGATATTAAGTGAGATGAGAAAACTAGAGAGGTCACTACAGCCCCTATGTTCATAACAATACAAGTCAATCACTTTAAGGTACGTAGGGTGCATGTTGATGACGATGTAGCAATAAACATAATACCCTTTCCTGTCATCGAAAAAATGGATCTTATAGAGCAAATACGACCCACAACAACCTCCTTCTTAAAATCCTTTAGTGGTTCCTGTGTTGTTGTAAAAGTCATGCTTACCTTGGATTTCATGGCAGGGGACTAGTTCCCCACATTGGCTAAATTTATAGTGGTTGATGAAATGCCAGGGTTCAATCTAATTCGAGGATAGCCTTGGCTAGCTTAACTTAGAGCTGTATCCTTACCAATCCATCAAGAAATTCACCTACCTTATGAGGGCAGTGAAATCATCATACACAGGGACACAACAACATCACTCACTTCCTTGCACCCAGGAATGGATCAAGGGTCATAGGTTAAGTTCTCTAAGCCTAAACAAGAAACCATAAGCACACTTGAAGACATGAATCAACCATTAACCCATGATTCTACTAGAACTAAGGAAGCACTGGATACCACAAACATAGGAGCCATTCCCACTAACGTCTCTTGGTCGGAGCTACCTTTTGACATCTCCAATGAAGGGGAAGGGGAGTATAAGATCATACCTATATGTCCTGCCCCTCACGTTAAACTATGAAAAATAAAAAAATAACTCAATAACTAGAGCAAACTACCAAGTGTCCCGAATGACGTTAAACTACCCACTGTTCGGTATGACTTTAAACTACCCACCGTCCGCTACGACGTTAAATTACCAGTGAATGTCCACAATGACATTAGACTAGCCACGGTTAGAAATGGCCGATTCCTTTTACGCTTCCTAAAACTATTATCGCTTTTGGTCCATTATGGCCTAAAACTAGTAATCCCTCTTTATTTTTTCAACATAGATGCAACAGTCCACCATGACTCTAAACTGATGTGCACAGCCCGAAATGACCTTAAGCTAGAGATCAGTATGTTATAGGTTTACAAATTCTTGTTACGGTATGTTAAATTTTCATTTACATGTCACAAGTTGCAATTTCGATTCTTGCATTCTCGTTACTTTTCTTTTTATAAATATTTGCTCTACGTTTTGTTCTACATTTTAGAATCTCATTTTACATCCAGCTACACGCATATGTTCATAATATACTTAAAACCAACAAAAAAAAGATAAAAAAATATAAATATATTGAATGTCAATATGGTAATAGAATTCCAAAACATTATGCCATGATTAGATCCATATCATTACATCTGTCCATCATATAAACATCCAAAAATCCAAAACATTTAATAGCTAAAGCTGGATTAATAGTTAGCACATGCATCAGTACTAGGAGGGGGTTGGCCCCTAAAATCCTCCTCACCATCCGTTCCCACTCCATTGGGGCTAGCCTCATCATTACTAGGTCCCTACAACGAAAAAAAAACAAACAAATAGGTAAGCATAACAAAACAACTCATAAATACAAAACTTGGAAGAAAAAGTAACACTAACACTAAAAACAACAAATCCATGCAAAATTAAGCACCATAATAAAAAACTTATAAGTGAGGAAGGCCTTAGCCTACCCTCCAAGAGCTGTAAAATCTTCTCCTTGGGCACATTCACCCAATCCTCCTCTAGGCCAAGGTCAATGCTAGCCAAGGTTTTACCCTTGTCCATTGAGGTCTAGGTAGGGTGCTCAAGAGAGAACATGCCTGTCGATGCCTCCCCAGAAGTAGTGGTAATGGTTCTCTCAGGAGATCCCTCCACCTCAATAGACTCAAAAAACCTATCATATGCTAAACATAAGCCTAGTCCATCGATAAACATTTCCTTTCGGCGATGTTCAACTGACTCCTCCTTTAACCACTTTTTGTACTAATGTTTGTGGTTCTTTTGATCTTGACCCCACTTGCATACCTTAGCAGCAAAGGGTTTCCATTCATGAAATTTCCTATTTAGTAGAACCATTTGTGCCCTTTGTTTAGCTAAATCCCATGTTGCCTGTACTTTGCTATTTAGAACTGTCTAGTAGAGTGCATATGTGATCTCAGACGTGCACCAAGTACTATCATCGGATAGTCTAGCAGCAGCAAAATCATAACGGGATTGAAGATCCCTCTTCTCCTCCCTCTTATTTACCAATTCTTCCTTCAATGAGTGCAGCTCATCCCATAAGTACTCAACCAAACACCTGCAAGTCCAAAGCGACTTAGCATTTTGTACGATGCAACCAAAAACTGCATCATAAACCTTTCTAGGGACTTGTTCAATATTCCTTGGTAATTCAATGAGGGCATCAATATGAGTAGCCTCAAAAGGATCCCATTGAAGATTGGTGCCTGCAAGTATAGGTACCGCACACATGAATTAGCTGTAATTAACAACAAACAGAAAGAAACATAATAAAACCAGACACTTAGCATAACACGTAACATACACATACCTAGTTCTGGATGAGCTTGTTGTAGGCGAGCATGTGAGGTCACCTCAATTAGGGCCTATGACCCTAACACATCTACTCGGGATGTATGTGTCTCAAAGACCTCAACATCTATTCTTGGTGCTAGGAGTAATCAGAATAATCAACACATAAAAGGCTAAAAGGTACAAAGTGTGAATCAAGCTAAAGGAATGTACCAAAAAGCCCTTTGTTGGTAAGCTTGGGCAAATCACCAAGTTGCAAAGATCCATTAAAGAAGCCATCGAAAACACCCCTCTCCTCACTTGAATGCTTAAGTGCATCCAAAGCTTTCGCAAGCTTCATCCCCATGATGCTTGCCACATTGTCCTCTTGCGATATAGGAGGTTCCTCAATTGCTTCTTCCCTCTCTTTTGCTTCTCCCTCTGACCCTGCAGTAACCACTTTAGGTTTAACCATTAGAGCTAAGGCTTCTCTTTTTCTCTCAGGACTTTCCTTTGACAACACTAGAATCCTAGTGTTAGTATGACATAGTGTATACATACATTCAACAAACATATAAATTAAAATTCCATAAAAATAAATACATATTTAATAATAAAGTAAAATACATACACTCTTATGGTAATACAAATCGGATCCTCTTCACTCTTGGTGGTCTCACCTTTGAAGCAGGCTCCCTTCTGTGTTCAACTCTCTTCACCTTCGCCTTGGATCTCCTGACAGTCTCACGATTCAAACATTCAGCCCCTTTAACAAACATGTGCAGGCTAAGCAGTTCCAATCCAAAGCTATCACAAGAATGATGGGAATGACTAGGTGCACCCCCAGTAGTAATTGACATTGATTCTTCAATACCTTCGGGTGGGTCTTGAGATCTAGTGGTGTCAAAAAAATGGCGAACCCAAGGGCGAGGTAGTTGTAAACAGTCCCTCAATACATAACGGTTATCTCCATAAACTACTAAAAACTCAGCAAACCTACGAAGATAACCTGTGAGTAAGGAAAATGTGAAACAGGACTTGGCATTAATGTTTGAGCATAATCTAACAATCTCCCCATGCAGGCTAGACCCAAGAAATTGTGCCCAATTATAACACATGATCATCTCTAGGACTACACGTATGATACATGCAGACTTGATCCCAAATTTTCTCCCTTGAGAAAGAGATTTAGGGAATGCCTGTGCCTGAAAGAGGGGGTACAAGAAGTTCACCTCCATTGCTTTGGTATCATTTTTCATGGAAAAACCTTTAGGACTCTAAGACATGCCTAACCACTCTTCAAGCTCCTTTATGACCTAGCTTTCTTTAGTTACTTTCTCTATGGCCACCCTGGCACCATCCATGGGCATGCCAAAGAGATCGGAAAGGAACTCAGCAGTCAAGTGGAAAGACACCTTGACTCCTCAAACTTGTGTAGTAAAATGAGAAGCATCATTGCTAAAAGAATCAACAATGGTAACCATCTTAGTCGTCGTAACATTAGGAGTCAAAGCAGTGAACAAGTCCATCAAACCTACCTGAGTAAGGCGGTTGATGATCAACTCAGAAGCCTTCATCTGCAACCATTGTTGTGACTATTCTGTCTCCCCATATTTCATAAAAAGAGTGGCCTTAGTATGCCTTGATATGATGGTAACTTCATCAGAGGAGACGACTACTGTAGAAAGAAACATAGAGTGAAATGTTAAAAGCATAGTACATAATGATGTAATAGAGAGGAAATGGTATCTAGAGTGTGATCATTTACCATTAGTAAATGGGGTAGGTGGATTAGGTGCTGGATCAACCCTCTAAGAAAGAATTGTCCCATTCAAGGACCAATCCTCATGCAACCAACTACAAACTTGACAACGCTCAAAAGCCCTTGAGAATTGCCTATGGTAGTCAACAATGGCAACTCTTGTCTAGTCTAGTACTATAGCACGAAGGGTGTGGTCCACCATGAATGCCTCCAACACTGTGCACATTAAGGCAAGCCCACCATCATCATCATGCATCCCATGCTCACCAAAACAGGGCCTGCATAGGAGAACAACATTTATGCTTAGATAATGACATAATTCTAAAAGAATCAAGAAATTAAAGAAAAACACAAAAGGGCATACCTATCCACCCTATACACTGTCCCTAGTAGGTTTTGGAATAACATGTGAACACGGAAAGCCAGAAAAAGTGTGTTACTGCTATTATAATGGCTACAAGTAGGTAGTTCTCATACACGAGTCAAGGGACGAGTAGACCTAGGACTCTCGGGAGGGCCTCCCTTAATTGTAAAAAGTCCCTCATCTATGTTAGTAATGAAGGAAAAGCATGTTTTGTGTAAACCCAGGCAACATTTTTTCAATGATATCACGAGCCAACTGCTTACTTAAATGAGACCATATAACTACATTGAAACTTTGCAAGATGAATGACAAAAATAAACCAACACTAGGACGGAACCATATCACATGAGGCCCAATACACATATCATAAGGAGGTATATCTAGTCCAAAGTGGCCAAACCAAGCAAGTACACCAACGAGCTCAACCATAAGAAGGGAGGGTTTAGGCCCCCTGCATACAGCCAAAACCTTAGGTAAGTAAAGAGTCCAAGTGCTCAAAATAATATGAAATCACATGAACTAAAACATACATAAATAATATTTAAATACATAGCCGCCACACCCCATGGGACAAGAACATCAATATCTATTTAATGTATTTAACACTCGCTGGGGGTACATTGAAATTTTTCACAAAAATAGTTTATTGCAAGTAACATAAAATCAAAACGCAAGTATACAAACACTGGTTCACTTCACAGCGGACACTGAACTTAGCAAGAACTGAATCACCATGGCCTGTATATAGGCCAAAACAAGGAAAAGCATGTTGAAAACAAAAAGAAATGAAACCCCAGCAAAAGGAAATGCTGCCCATGGGAAGACACCCACGTTACTCATGTTGCATGTGCCTAGTGTACTCACACTGAATGCGCTTGAGTTCATGCTATGGTTCCCTTTGTGTGCTCACCCTGGGGCCTATTCCTAGCACTCACGCTGGGGTCTATTCCTGGCACTCATGCTGGGGCCTATTATAGGAACTCACACTGGGCTTGTTCCTAGCACTCATGTTGGGCTTGTAGCTCATGCTGCCCTACATCCACGCTGCCTAAAAACTCAGCCTACCCTGCAATGCAACTCATGCTGCCTATTCCCAGTAACTCACGCTATGCTTATTCCCAGGAACTCATGCTACCTGTTCCTAGGGAACTCACGCTAGGCCTTTTTCCAAAAGCTCATGCTAGGGTTTTCTCTAGGCGCTGTCCTGGGCCACCCTACACTCACCCTGCCTACTTCACACTCACATTGGCTTGCCCTCTATGCTCATGTTGGTTTCCCCCAAGAACTCATGCTATGCTTCCCTAACCACTTAAGCTGAGCTTCCCCCTGGGAGATCACGCTACCCTGCAGCTCACGCTGCCCTGGGAGTTCACATTGCCTCGTAGCTCACGCTGGCACTCACGCTAAGCACATCCATGGAACTCACACTGGGGCCTACCTTGGCACTCACGCTATGCTTGCCTTGGTTTGCAAAATAAAAAAGAAATCTAACTTGCCCTAATCTGACCATGCACACCTGAAAGATGACAAAAATATAGCAAGCCACAAAATCCAGTACAAGCCTTGACATCCCAAAATGCAACAGAAAAACCCAAAACT
>MNCI01002286.1:232025-268695 GCA_015680685.1 Gnetum montanum
CGTCAGAACCACCACCCCCAGGGACGGTGTGATCTTCTCCAGTAATTTTTGCATCTTCCAACACAACAGAGAATCTAGAACTGTCAGGGTGTTCAATTTTATCTCTGAACACCATCATTTTGTAATTTGTCCTTCTCTGTACACTTGGTCACTTGGTGCATCATGTGTGTGTGTTTCAAGAAATTGAATTTTTTCTAGACACTACAAACAAGCATATTTCCATGAAAGCACTGTCATGATTGGGTAAGAGGTGAAGAGTAGGCCTGTATACCATCAATTTATATGCAATGATTAAATTATAGGGTGTTACCTATTTTAATGCATTTGACTACCACAGGCTCTTCCCAACTCCTAAGATGCTCATCTAGAGTATTGTGTTTTCCATATTTGATATTCCTATTCATGTCTTTCTCTCTATTATCTAGGGAGGTAAGTCATCCTAACTCTTTTTTCTCTACTGTACCTAGTCATGGTAATTGTTAAGCAAGGTTATTATACATGAGATTCTAATTATGTGGCCCCTACCTTTATTACTTCTAGCATCCTTACTTGGGATCTTCATGCTTTGAATTCTACAACACACTTATGAAGGTTTATCATGAACTACCATCATTCCTAGAATTTTTTCGCTTGTTTCTTGTTATTGTTTGCAAGCCCTCCTTCACTTCATCCATGATGCCCATGGATTTGGCATCTATAGTAGTTTGCAAACTCAAGGCTTTGGGGACTTATTCAACAACACTTCTTGACTTCTTCTAGAGTGACATAATCATTAGAGCATCCACCTTCTGATGATTGGTTGCTGGCTATGCTAATCTCAACAAGGGTTTTGGGGAACTATGTGGGGGAGGCGCATGAGCTTGATCTAATTAATCTAATGAGGGGATGGATTGTGGTGTTTCCTTTACCATGCTCAGTCTACTTGCTCTAGGATTCACTAGGAAATTTCTTGATATGTTCTCTCTTTGCATACATATGTGGCAAATGTTTGAATAAATTTTCAAAGAACACAGTATGGAAGAATCTCCCATGTGACTCTTTCAACACAACCTATGAAATCACCTTTGCATCTTCTAGCCTCCTAACACAACCATATTTTCTTGCAATCTCTTATAAATAGCATTGAAGATGAACACTACATTTTTTTTTTTTACAATGTCCTGTATTTGAGCACATTAAACATAAGTGAAATATTACAGTTGCAAATTTAGTTGATTTGTTCCAATTGCTACCAATAATGCTTGGTAATTTTCTTAATGATATTTTCAAAACTCATAGCATGAACTTAATAAGTTTTCAATTTTACTTTCATTTCAATTGAACATTGTTGTTACAGGTTGCTTCAAATGGATGTCAAAGCAAGCCTTTTCTCATTTCTTACAATTAATAAACCCTATTATTGTTGTACCTTATACTAGAAAACATGATAGCAATATTAGTGATATGCAGAAAAGAGCTTATTCATAACAACTGAGAGGTAGAAACTATCATAGCTAACATTAAAGAAGTGTAGAGAAGAGCTCATTCATAAGGAGATGTTTGATGGTTGGTCAACTATCATAGCTAACATTAAGGAAGTGTAGAGAAGAGCTCATTCATAAGGAGATGTTTGATGGCTACCAACCAACGTAACATTAACCCTCTTCATTTTTCACCTGGCTTTGAATTAGCCATGGTAGAGTTAACCAACATCTCCTTTGACTAACGTTTAACTCCACCATCTCCTTTTCAATGATGTTCAAAAACTCCTGTGAGCAAGTTTAATTTACTCTGTGAATGACGTAACTTAATTTTAGTCAATATTTTCCACGCTAAGACTTAACAAATGAGAATTTGTAATTAGATCATGTAATATTCAACTTCGCATCTTAACACTCACAATTTGCAGAAAATCTTTAAAAAATCATCAGAACGAGTATATAAAGTTATTTCGAGAAAGAATGAAAAATGTAATTTTTCTCCCAAATTGGCAATTTCCATTTTGCACATTTACGTCATTTATACTCATTTCTACATTATCAAACGAACGTTCGTGTCTCCAGTGTCAATACTTGTATTGGCTAAATTGAAATCAAAGTTTATTTTTTCTTATACCAATTGAGTTCCATTTTGTTCACTTAACTTCTGGTCTATTCTCGTACTCGTTTAGGCTAACAAAGATCTAAACACAACATGATTTTGGAAATAATATAGAAGTGGCAATACACACCCAAAGCTGAAGATAGACAATGCTGCAGTTTTATTCTGCAAATGGTGAGTTCGTATTTTATTCATTACTACAAACACAGCATATAAATATAATACGCACAGGCAGTGAATGGTTGGTTTGTGAAACTATGCCAAGAGCCAGAAGTTCCTGTGGAATCGAGTGTTGATGATATATCCGCCCAAGCTGTTGCTCTGTTTTCTCACTCCAAATGTCAGGCATGGCGCATTTTCTATGCAGAATTCTGCCATATCAGCCTTTTTACTGCTCCTTAAAACTCTGTAAAAAATGCCAGAGCAACCATGTTTCAGTAAAAGGGCTTAATTACTCATTGATGTGCTTTAATTATGAGTTGCTTAATTCATCACCTCTGTAGAAGAGAAGTCTTCTGTTGGCCAATTACTAACACAGACACATCTAGCTTCTTCATCTGGCTCACAATGGCAGGACCCTCATCTCCATGAATCCCCACAGTTTCAATTCTAGCCTGTAATCACCATTGCAGAAATCCATTACTGAAAAATAAACTTTTCTGTGCAGAACTCTTATAAATTTAATAAATCTGTGGCAGATTTTCTCTTTTTTAAATCTTAGAATTAAAACAGTACTGCTTCACAGTACCTCTGGGCAATGAGCCATGCAAAGAGCCTTGAGAGCGTTAGCCAGTGTGGAGTCCTTTCTATCTGAGCTTTTCCCATGCTCATCACATAGGCCAAAACACAAGCCCACTGTAAGATAACAAATCAGATCAGATGTTTGAATCCCTAGCAGAATGATATAATTTTCAGATGAATGTGGAAGTCTATCAGAATCTGAAGGTATTGTTAGTAGGTTAAGAGTTAATCTACCGACATGTTTGAATTCTTGGTTGATTAATGGCAATTATTAATGAATCTGAAACTGAAGCTGAAATTTTATTAGCTAGTAAAAATGTACCTTCTATCACAACATTAAGAAAATTACGATGGGTTCTTAGTAACATTTTATACAAATCAACAATTTCTATTTCTTTCTTAAGGCTAATACTGTGCTAACACTCAGAATGAGACCCATGGCAGACCTTCCTGGCATAGAACAATTGTATCATTCAGAACCTTCCTCAATTTGATGGGTTAGCCAAGATATCATGATTAGCCTTATCACCAATGGGTTAGCTGAGGTATTGACAAAAATGCATAGAAACCATGAGAACTGCCTGAACTAAAACGGGAAGTTTCTAATTCTCAAGATTTCTTATCTGCATGAAATGAGCCAGGCCCATATTTAATTATGAAAGCAGGAAAAATTTCACATGAAAAATTAAAAACCCAAACCAACCATGCTCTCCTAATTTCCCTATGCTTGGATAAACTCACTGATCATGTCAAGACAGAGACAAAATTAAAAACAACATTGCTTACCCTGCCTCAAGGGAGAATGGTGATGGTGATGGCAAGCATGCAGGAAGAGGAGACTGAGAATATCAAGGAAAGGGTTGAAAACATGAGACAAGGCCCAAAGCAGGGCATCCCTGGCAGAAGCAGATTCATCCAACACAACTGCAACTCTTTTACCCCCATGGCCGTGGAAACACACCTCACACTCACTCTCAAAACCAGAAGCAAAACCCATTTCCAAGCTGCTCTCATCTGATGATGATCCAGAAATAGACCTAGAAACAGACACAGAGAATGGACCATAGCAGCAACTGTCGCTGCTGCTGCACCTGTTCCTTTTCATGGTAACTGCAATTCTTAAACCAAACTCAAACTCAAACCCAATCTCAACTGCGAAAGTGAAAACATGAACTTTTCCGGGAACAGGGACTTATAATAAGGTGGATGGCTGTAGCCTGCATTTGGCAGACTAATCAGCCATGGCATCTAAAAATGCAAAGGCACTGTTCATTCATGGATTCAAGATCACGTGATGGATTTGAGCAGACTCGTGACTCGATGCGGTGAGTTGATTTGATCCGTCCTATTCCTGAGAATGGGCATTCTCTCCCCTTCAGCGCTTCACTTTGTGTGGGTTAGTTAATGTATGAAAGTGACTATCATGTTTATTAAGTAGATTTATGAGTTAATTAATAAATAAAAGTTGCCACCATGCTCACTAACTCATTTTCATGGGTTAATTAATGTATGAAAGTGGCCACTATGTTCACTAATTCGTTTTATAAGTTAATTAATGCATGAAAGTGGTCACCATACTCACTAACGCATTGTTATAGGTTAATTAATGTATGAAAGTGGCCATCATTGATGTTAACACTCTTATGCTCTCGTGGGGCCATGATTATTGTGAAAGATACTTCTCTCTCTTAATAACCATAATAAAAATCATGGAGTAGTGGGCATTTAAACTACCAAGTGGTGGTTATTAATGGTGGCGATTATAATCATTAGTGGCAAACGTTTCGGAAGTTACAATGGTTACAAGTGGCAAACGTTTGAGAAGTTGCGATGGTTACGGTCACACGGTTACGGTCGTTAGTGGCAGACGTTTCGAAAGTTACAGACATAAGTGAGCACTTAATTGGAGAACATGGACATTATTACATAAGAAGTGGTGGTAGTTTCTGTAGCTGAAACGTAGGCATCATTATGGATGATCATAGCAACTATAAAACTAAATCAGTCATGGAGGGCTCTTTCAATGAGAGAGGGGCTTTTGCTATGAATCTTGAGGAGTAGCTTCCCCTCCACTAAACAATGGTTTTTTTTTTTTGTTTTTTTTTCTTAAAGGTTTCTAGTTGATCTTCGAGGAGGGTACAAGGTAGGAGCCAGTGGTTCAAAATCAGATCCTTGCAAGTCTTCTCGATGATAGCAGGAGGGTTTTCTCTCTTCTTTCTATCTGCAACAACACAGATAGCACAGCTCATGCGCAGGATGTGAAACATGTGGTTTTCTTTGGGTTGGAAGGTTGTCTCAACGGCATAGACATGGGTGGATGATCTTCCTCTTTACGATGGTGCACAAAGGTGGCAAGCGAAGACAAACTTTAAGAACTGTAGTTGCTGCCCTGACTGCTGTCAATAGTCTCTCTTTCTCTCTCTCTCCCTCTCTTGTGGCAATCGTGGTCACAGACCAACAACGTCAATGAGATCAACGAAAATTCAATTCTTTTAAGTACTTATTGTATTGAAGATAATTATTTAATTTAAATTTTCAGATTTCTTTTTGGTTTATTATTTGCAAACCATGTAGACTATTCCCGAGTTTTCATACCTATACAGGAGGCACCTTAATGGTATCCTAAAACGAGTTTTCTTTTTGAATGTTGGTGCAACCAAAATTTATGCATCAATAGCCACCACGCCCATGTATTTTATGAGTTAGTTAATGCATTAAAGTGATCACTATGCTCACCAACATGATTTTATGGATTAATTAATGCATGAAAGTGGCTACCATACTCACTAATGCAATTTTTGTGTGTTGGTAACCGATTCTATGACCTATAAATTCGTTCTTGGTGGAAGAACAAAGACACAATGAATCCTAAGAGGATTGTAGTTCTGGTACCTTTCATAGACGCTTGAACATCAACCTTCTTGTTGCAACTCCAAATTAGCCTTGTGGCTAAACACCAACATTACCTAGGCTACGATTCTCTGCGGGTCGGGTTAGGGTGACATCCGAGCACTGTAGTGGATCCAAATGCGCTCACGAGGCGCACAAACAAAAAAAACAATAACAATAACAATTTGTTATGTTCAAATAATCAAATAATAATAATAATAAGACCAATAGATACTTCGTAAGAGAGCATTTGAGCTGCATCGTAATGCTCTTAGAAAAGCATATTTGGATATGGAGGAGTTCTAGTTTTCATTAAATGTTGATCACTATCATTGTGTGTAGCATCAGTGTGAAAGTGTGAAAGAAAAATTAGAATGCCAGATTGTGTTTGAGGCATCAATGGTTAGAGGTCAGTTCCATTTGCTCAAGAATTATGCATTTTCAGTTATTTATGCATGTGAATTTCTTGTGTCATCTAGTTTTCTGCACAATTATTTTCTTACATTCATCTCATCCGCCAAACCTGTAATATCTAATTTAACCTGCATATAGCCTAATTTCATACAGTACGGTCCGGTAAATTTCCAATGACAATTTTCTACTGTTTTTTCAGTGCAGTAAGTGTTGTCCCTATTATGTTATACCCAATGAATTGAAGAGAGCTCCACATATTCCATAACGTTGACAGAACCGCCAGTTACGCTTAGCTGATACTGGAAAGCGGAGAAGCAGCAGAGACAGAGATTCTGTTGTTGTTCCGATCTGATGTAGGTATGAATGAATTCATGTGCAGAGCAGTGGGTGGTTGCTCAAAACTTTCGGTGCAAAGTAAATACGACAAATTTATTATTATTATTAGCAGTACCAGTGGTTCATGTGACTGGTGTGAATCTTTCTTCAATCTATAAAGTTAGGGTAATGCCAATAACCCCTCAGTTCTACATCGTAAAATTGCAAAGTTTTTCCTGTGCATGTGAGAATCTTGCAGCCTTTTTGTCGGTCGCCTCAGCTTCCTGCTGCTGCTCCATGAAACAATACAGACGTTATAAATTAACGCCGACGATGGGCTTTTCGGGAAGTAAGGGCTGCAGTCGAATTGAGGCCTGTAACAGAAATATGTGTTTGCATAAAATAATAATAAGCTCAACTAGACATTAAGCGCTCGTGGCCTAATGGATAAGGCGCCTGACTTCTAATCAGGCGATTGTGGGTTCGAGTCCCACCGGGCGTGTTAAATTTCCTTGAAAATGAAACTGTTTCAAAGTAGTTTTCAAAATAAAAGAAATGTTTTTTTTTGGGACTGTGACCTTATTTTAAAATGTAGCCTAATGGTTTCAAGGCAGTTTGCAAAATAAAACTGTATCGAGGGGCAGTTTGCAAAATAAAAGAATTGTTTTTTTTTTGTTTTTTCTTTTTTTTCCTTAAAATAAAAGAATTGTTTTCTTGCTTTTTATTTTTTTTGGGACTGTAACCTTGTTTCAAAATGTAGCCTAAACGGTTGCAAACCAGTTTGCAAGAAAAAACTATATCAAGGCAAAGGGGACTCTAACATTGTTTCAAAATGTAGCGTAAGGCACCGTTTTTGGTCAGTAACATAGCCAAACTCTTGCAAAACTCTTACAATTTTGTTTAGTTTGCAAAATAAAATAATGGTTTTTTATTTTTTCTTTTTTTTTTTCTAGAACTGTAACCTTGTTTCAAAATATAGCTTAAGCGACGCTTTTTTAGTTAGTAGCATACCCAAATTCTTGTAGTTTTGTTTTGTAAATTAAAATACCGTAAGGAGTGAATGTAAAATAATTAACAAAGTCCTATTTAAGTGATCTCTTTATTTTCATTGCAACACTCTAACTTAGCGTAGAATTTACAATTAATGCAATTTATTTACTCATGCATATAGCTTAATATTTACTTTTTTTGGAGTCTAAAGTAATAATTTACATTTTCCATGCACATTAGGTACATGAAATGAGTATGACTAGCTTTGAACATAAATATGTTATTATTTGGTAATCTTAGTAGTTTTGCTACTTGGTACATCCAATAGTGGGAGACTTGGTAACCCAACAATAGTAGTGTATGTTCAAAATATATATGGCAATTTGAGAATAAATGCTTAATTTTTTGCACTTAGGTTACATAGAATAAATTTTAATATTTCAATAATATTTTAATATAGCCACTACAAAATCAAGATTATACACCTCAATTATACTTAACCATATACATGAAGGACCACAAGAGTATAAGTAGGAAGACAACGATCTACGATCATGTTTAATGATCTAGGTACTCCACTATTACAGTTCACAAATTACGATAAGATCATGTGTAATGCACTTGATTTGTATAGTTGTGCATAGGGGACACTTGTCACTCATCATTGGCATCGTTGTTAAGGATTGGTGCTAGTGATCTAGATTAGTTTATAATAATTAACAATCATTGTTAGGACTTAACAATTTATCACTTGAGAAGTAATATTATTTTATTAAGACACATTATACTTTAAAATGTCTTTTTCTTGTAAAGCTGATTCCCTACTTGTTGATGATTTTACTGAGGGATGTGATAGAACAACTAAAAGCAAGGGCAATGTGCACCATCAAGTTAAAATAGTCTGCTAGCATCCATATCCCTATTATTTGGATTTCACCTTTATCCTTTACTAGGATGAAAAAATGCGGTGGATGAACCTAAAAGATAACGTTATGTTATTACCTAATCATTTAGCTCCATCAATGCTCATGATAGCATTAATGAGAGTTGGATTGAAAGTAGTTGACATTAACTACAAAGTGACTGATCAAATGTTTAGGTCCTATTAGTCCATTGAAAAGCTCATCATGAAGCAAGGACTATCATTTTGTTAACATCGTAGTCATCAATTAAGAAAATCAAAACATCAAATTCATCCTCCCTTCATTGTGGATGACATGGCAAATCCATGGCTATGCCCTGCCTTTGCAAACAACCAAAGGAAAGGAAAGAATATAAGTTAACATGAGGACCTTTAGGCCTATGGTTTCTATTAGGTCATCCAAAGATGATCAAAGGGATCATGGTAGGAGAGTAAGCTAGCATGGCTCTTCTAGTTTTCCATCATCCTCATTATCAAGCTCTAACAAGGATGAGTATGACCAAGAAAGAAAGGGCAATGACTAATAGTTTGGTGGAAACAATAAAAGGGATCATAATAGAAATGAAGGTGAAGATGGTAGATGTAATAGAGATAGAGACAAGACAAAGGACATAAAAATAAGAGAAGATATAGTATGCAACATAGAAGAGGTCATGGTCATGACCAAGATCATAGTAAACATGATGATTATGGTGAACCCTTGCATGCTATTAGAAGTGATGAGTGGCGAGGTACCCCTACACTCAACCATATGAATACGAGCATAGCACACGCGATCCGGTTGAACTCCACAGACTAAGTGCCTACATGCCTCATGGAACACTTAAGGTTAATTATTCATTGTCTTCCCAGACTTACTTGTAGTTGGCATGGTGTATGGTTAAGTAAGTCTGGGGTATATGATTTTTATGTCTTTTTATGTTTTATCTCCTATGCTATTGTGTTGAAGGGTTGAGAAGACTAATTACTAACTCTAACTAATGAACTAAGTCTAAATTACCTAGCGTCAGCATCCGTTCCCACTTACCGTACACACCTTGAACCAATGCAATCGTGGTTACCAAATGCTAGTCGTTGTTGGGATCACCACGTGTAATGCACATGCTCGAAGTGGTCGTACTGAGGCACTTAACTAGGAGAGAAGGGTTGAGAGAGATTTAAATAACAAATAAAGCATGTAAATGACAGATAATAAATAACAGTAAATAAAATCCTAATTAGCCTATTCCATGCACTGCAAGGTTTATCCAAGAAGCTCGTCTTTATTGCCGTACACAAACTTATGTTCAAGTACAATGTCTACTCGAATAAAGATCCGTTCACTCTGGAGCTCCTACTACGGGCATATGGAAAATATTCTATCTCTGGAGTGATCAATTTGCCAGAGTTTCCCTACTGTCTAGCCTAGCATTTGAAACAAGGGAGAGCTGCCTCTTATTTATAAATATGATGGTGCACTGCGATATCACGTATGTGATATTGCAGGGGAAGACACAATATCACATCCCATCATACCCCCATGACTAAATGAAAACTCGTCCTTGAGTTCCTTACAATAATATCGGGAAGGTATGGGATTATTGACTCAAAATGAAACTAATGGGATGACATGTGAATGGATCATCATTACAAGACACACAAAACTGGTGTTCATGACAACAAGAGTGAACACCTTATTACATTGACATTAGGCTTCAGTTGGCAGCTGAGAGAGAAGAGAGAAAAAGTCTTGATGCTGCCAACGCCAAGATTGTGCCTTTCGTTGTCCATCTGTAAGCACGCCATCAAGCTTGCTCCTTGCATAGCTGCTTCAGCACTGCTTCATTCCAAGCATTCCCTCTAGATCCAATCCGTTCTTGTATGATCGCCATCTGCACACACAACACAGTCTTATATTAGGAAGGGTAAATGAATCATCATGTAATTGATACCTTGCTTCGGTGTAAGTCCATTGGCTGAGTTGTGATATGGCTGATTACAGATCTGGAGATATATTAATGATGACTACCGAAGATGTAGGGGTTAGGAGAAAATCGAAAAAATTGGGCCCCGTACCCCCATGACTAATCGCGAACCTCCAGTAGCGAGAGAATGGAGAAAGAAAAGGAATAAGAAGGATGGATAAAAAGAAACAACTAGGACATCGATGAAATGGATGTCAAGATGGAAATGAACAAAATAGAATTAATTGCAAAATGTTAAGGAAAAGAATTTAACTGGTGCACCAAATAAGAATGTCAGTGGGTCCTCCCCAAAGTAGGCTCATGCCCTTGGTGCCCTGAAAACCCCACATTCAAAGAGTTCATAGGCTCTGGGAATGTCATTTGAAACAAGAGTTAAAGTCTTAACCGGAAGAATTTACCAAAAAGAAAACAATGTATCTACCAAAATATACACTAATGATACAATTGGTAATGAGGTGAAAAATGGAGAGAAGGATGAAGAGAAGAGAATGGAATGGAATCCCAAGAACAAGGTGGTGAACAGTCCCTTCTGTGTTTCATGATTAATGTGACGTGGTAAATCTCATTCCACCTCCGGCCTCAAACAAACTACATCCAGTGACTTCACATCAATGCATTTCACCAATCCATCCCCTTGAAGTAACAAGAATGCTTTCACCCAAGAGCCACTACCATTTCAACGAAATGAAGGAGGAGAGAATGGGAAGCGAGGAGGGCCTTAGTTAGAGGGAACATTTTTAGTTCCATAACCAGTGCTTGTAGCCTAGGGGATTATTTTGTCTAAGGGGTGTGCTTTGAATTCTCACTTTTTTTTTGTTTTATGTTTTTATGCACGAGAACCACACCATGCAAAGACTTCTTATTTTTATTTTTGACTCAGCTTTTGATAATTGGGTAACATCGGAACGGTAAGAAAACTCAAGAAGAAAACATCCAAGCACCCAAGAGAATGGCCAACACAAATGCATCAAGTTCCTTTGAAGTCACACCCTTTTCAATCCTTGAGTCCTTCCTTAGTTTGAGAAATACCCAGTCACTGGTTCGTTAAAGTTCTTATTAGAAAGGGACTGTACATTTCCAAGCCAAGAGAGACCATAGACTTTGTGGATGGATGGACGAAGTGAACTCATTGCCTGCCATATCAAAAGAACCATACCTTAGTATCAACATCATCACTTAAAGGTAAAAACCAAACACTAGCAATCAACATGAAAACAGTTCATACCATCATGAAGAACACTTATTGGGTGACAAACTTACAGGATGGATAAAACACACACAAACACACACACAAAGAAATGAAAAAGTATAACGATGTTGTAAAACAAAAACAAGAAAAGTTAAAGAAATTTGTAAAACAAAAATGTGCAAAACAAAAATGTGTAAAACAAAAACGTGTAAAAAAAAATGTGTAAGAAACAAAAACTAAAAAGAAAAACGTGTAAAACAAAAACTATAAAATAAAAATTTGTAAGACAAAAATGTGTAAAACAAAAACGTGTAGAACAAAAATGTGTAAAACAAAAACTAAAAAGAACTGAGGGTCTCCATGATCAGCATAGGTGGCCATCTCCCCCATGACTGAATGGAAAGGGAGAGATCCGAAATAATGAATGTCTATTTGAATTTCGTAAAAGTGTCCAACCTCTTCCCATTGATGTTCTCAAGTTAAGGGATGGAAGTTGGCAATGCTCATATTTCAATGTATCTATGCCTTCATTGTTAACATGAGTTTTCCCCCTAGTTTGTTCCATGCATATTGGGTTGCTCTTTCTAGTAGCTATCAACCACAGGGTGTCTACTACTTGTGTGGTTGCTACATACAGGCATCTTTGTTTCAAGGTATCAAGGGCACACCTGTTGCATGGAGGAGATGTTGTACGTTCCTCCATGTCATCACCCGATGAATCACTGTATGTGATGCATGGAACTTTCTTCTTCTCGATCTTTCCATAAATGTTTATCTTAGATATTTTCAAAGAAAGATCGTGGATCCCTAGGTACGCATCTATTATACTTAGCCATGGCCTTCCCATTATAATTGCGAAGCCCCCATTGTTACTGTTGACTACGATCACCAGGAAGTCAGCTGGGTATGACCAACCACACACAGTGGTAACTATGTCCTTCACCAATCCCAAGGGAATGGTGATGGACTGGTCTACTAGCTCTAGTTGAATGTTGTTCTTCTTAAGTTGGGGCAGGTTCCAGGCTTGATACATTTCTTTTGAGATTAAGTTGACTCCAGAACCTGAGTTAAGAAGAGCCTTATGTGGTTCGTTCCCAACGATTTGTAGATAGATTAAGGGGCTTCCAGGATCAAAGAGTTTCTTGGGAAGGTGGCCTACCTTGATCTAGTCGGCTACGATATGTGTTAACATAACCGTATGCATGAAGCTCTGTTGATGGATTGAAGGGTGCTCCAAAGTCTTGGATGGTGGAGGAGTATACATAGACTTAACCGCTTGTTGTTGTGAGAGCTTGTCTGGGCTTTTGGTTCTAAAGAAGGATCTTCTCTTTTTACAGTTATCAGAACTAGCAGCGAGTTGAATGTTTACAGCTCTCGCAGCATTATATTGCTGCGGTTGAGTGGGGAGTTCCCCTTGCATTGTTGGAGAAGGAGGTATGGAAACTATAGGTGGAAGAGGTGTGGATGGAGTTGGAGGATGGGATGAATGTGGAATGTCTCCCGAAGGAGAAGGAGTCCTCCTAAAGTACTCCCAAACTTGGTAGTGACGTTGAGGAGTTGTGTGATCCATAGAGTCACTTGGATAAATCGGTTGCTACACATAATAGCCATAAGGATTAGGTTGCTAGTAAGGGTATTGATGTTTCGGAAGTGGCATCCCCCATGACTATGGGTATTGCCACTGCTGATGTTGCCTGATGGATTGTGGTGGAGTTCCACTTGAATAGTACGTTAACGGTTGGTGGAATTGTCTTGGGTTACCTTGGGGATAAGGTAACCTTCAGGGTGTCTGCCATTGGTTGAGTCTCGGGTTAAGTGCATACACCCCAGACTCTTGTAGATGTGAAATGATTGGACAGCATCCCTTAGGATGGTCATAATGGCATATCTCACATCCACCATCATCGTCTATGTCTGAGTCCACAGCCTCATCAGAGATAGTAATTTTTCTCTTACCCTTGTTATGTGTAGGGCCTGAATCTCGCCTTTTTTTCTTACCTTTGTCACTACTTCATTCCTCCTTAGAGTCTTCTACGATTTTCAAGACAGTTTCAAGTCTAGAGTCTAAGGAATCCCATAATTGATCCACCTTAGCCAATACTTCTATTGTTAGTTTTTGAATCGGCAAGGTTTTTCTATTCACCAACTCTTCGAGTGGTGACTCATCCTCTTCATCCCTTCTTTCGAAGGGAAGGATCATGGTTGTATCCTTCTACACTCTCTCTTTTTCATACCTCCCCTTCTTCTTTGGCTACTTGCTCCAACAAGCAATGAATCTCATGGGCTCTAAGTTTAGATAATCTCCCTTGGGCATAAGTCCCAAGGGTTCTCCTAGTTTCACACCTTAGCCCATCTATGATGTGGCGGAGTTGATTGCACTATGTGTAACCATTGCTCAGGCAACGATGTAACAATGCGTAGTAGTGGCCCATGGTAGCATCCAAGGGTTCATGAGTTCCTTGTTTCCATCCTTGGATCTGCTTATGCAAGTTAGACACTTTGGAATACATTTGGTATTTATTGATGAAAAGTTCTAACATCGTACTCCACCTCCTAATGGTTTCTGATTCTAAGGACTGGTACCAACTCTCTGCTTCCTTAATGAGTGTCCTGGGAAACAACGTTAGTTTCTACCATTCTTTCTCTATGTTTTTCAAGGCATAGGCATCGTGGAATGCCTATAAATGATTTTGCAGATCTGCATTATAACCTCCCTCAAAGCGTGGGATGTTATTCATATCTAAGCACTTGATCTAACTATCTTTTAAGTACCTTGTTGGAATTCTAACTGCCTCCGTTACATTTAGCATACTTCGGGTGGCAAGTAGGGGCTCATCATGATCATCTCTTTCATGACGTCTATGATGTCTGTGTTGTTCCCTACTTTTCCTTCGTTCATGCCCTTTTCCTCTCTCTCAACTCGCTTGTCGAGGTCTCTCATTTTGCCTACCTCTATCCTCAGCGTTATGCTCATGGTGGCTGCACCCAGATGCGGAAGGAAAGAATGAGTGATGTGATGAAGGAAAAGAAGAAGGAGAACCATCGCCATGACGATGCTTCTTTCCTTCTCTTCGGCTGCTACAGCCCCGATCGTGGTGATGATCCAAGTGCCCGTCCTTTTCATGTATTGTTGTTCCCTCTGTGAACAGTTGGTGTTCATGGGGATTAGAACCAGTGTTGTGTATCATGGATCATAGGTTTTGATACCCCATCTCCTCACTAGTGTTATGAGGGGGAACATCCTTTGATAAAGAACCCGTTATAATGGGTTCATCATCTCCGATTTCACTTAGGATGTGCAGGACCCCTTTGCCCTTCAACAGTGTATGTTGGCTCTCCTACCTTGAGGCCCTCATATGTTGTAAAGTTGTGGGATGGTAATCCCTCATGTCAAAGTCTTTTGCAACATATTTAGCGTATAATTCAGTCATGCCTATTTATGCAAGAGCACGAAGAAGCATGTTAGGGATTGCTCGATCTGGAGGTAATACTATGTTACCTTGCAAGTCTCTCCATTGCAGCTGTTCGTCTTGATGGAGGATAAAAGTATAATCAGGTATATACTCATCGGGATGATTATATACCACCCTATATTGTTGAGGAACCGGTGGATTTTGGTTATGTGTTTTTGACTGTCGACTATTCTTTGTATTATCCCTAGGTGGTGTAATGCTCTTGTGATAAGAAGAAGAAGACATTGTGTCTTATGGGCATGCTATTTAACCGTTATATAATTTTTCTTTTAATTAACCCTAAGGTTTGTTTAAGCTCCCAATGATGTGAGTAATTTCCTATGTTCTACTTAGCGCACAAACACTTAGTCCCCGACAACGGCGCCAATGATGAGTGGCGAGGTACCCCTACACTCAACCATATGAATACAAGCGTAGCATGCACGATCCAGTCGAACTCCACAGACTAAGTGCCTACATGCCTCATGGAACACTTAAGGTTAATCATTCGTTGTCTTCCCAGACTTACTTGTAGTTGTCACGGTGTATGGTTAAGTAAGTCTTAAGTATATGATTTTTATGTCTTTTTTTTGTTTTATCTCCTATGCTATTGAATTAAAGGGTTGAGAAGACTAATTACTAACTCTAACTAATGAACTAAGTTTAAATTACCTAGCGTCAGCATCCATTCCCACTTACCATACACACCCTGAACCGATGCAACCGTGGTTACCAAACGCTAGTCGTTGCTGGGATCACCACACGTAACGCACATGCTTGAAGTGGTTGTATTGAGGCACTTAACTAGGAGAGAAGGGTTGAGAGCGATTTAAATAATATATAAAGCATGTAAATGATAGATAATAAATAACAGTAAATAAAATCCTAATTAGTCTATTCCATGCATTGCAAGGTTTATCCAAGAAGCTTGTCTTTATTGCCGTACACAAACTTGTGTTCGAGTATAATGTCTGCTCGAATAAAGATCCGTTCACTCTGGAGTTCCTACTCCAGGCACATGGAAAATATTCTATCTCTAGAGTGATCAATCTGCTAGAGTTTCCATATTGTCTAGCCTATCATTTGAAACAAGGGAGAGCCACCTCTTATTTATAGATATGACGATGCACCGCGATATCGCGTACACGATATTGTGAGGGATATGATATTGCGACAGCCACGATATCGCGTACGCGATATCACAGCCCATGCAATATCGTATCCCATCAAGAATCATGATTAATATTAGGAAGGTTTTTCATATCCCAACTTGAAATTAAAGGAACAACCACATTCAAAACCTTAACATAAATAACATCCCTAAATTTGAGAAAGACTACAATGTTGATTTACAACATCATTTGCAAGTCTTTCATGATGACTCACTTGCAACATATTGAGAATGACTGGTAGAAGCTTAAGTTTGTTCCTCAGGACATTCATAAAAAAAATAGAGATACCAATATTTGGAACTAGAATTTATCATGAG
The DNA here is from genome assembly GCA_015680685.1 of Gnetum montanum. NCBI lineage: Eukaryota > Viridiplantae > Streptophyta > Gnetopsida > Gnetales > Gnetaceae > Gnetum > Gnetum montanum. Next base: position 248,470 of record MNCI01002286.1, read on the forward strand.
ATAGAGTATAATGTTGGATCTATTTAAGGATAAATATCGATCACACTCTAGAGTGTTCAACTTGAGGAAACAAATTCAAGGGTGTAAGCAAGATAGCCATGAATTCTTTGATGCAACATTACACAGGTACTAGTCCTTGTTGTATAGTTGTCCAAGCCATGCATTTTCTCAAAGGGAATAGTTGAGGTATATCATAGATGGACTTAGAAACTGATGAATGGTGAGGTACCCCTACACTCAACCATACGAATACGAGCGTTACACGCACGATCCAGTCGAACTCCGCAGACGGACTAGTTGTGGCATCTAGACAGTTAGCCTTAGGTTGTAGTTCACTATCTTCCCACTTGGACTAGTATTAGCTTTGTCATGTATGGTTTAGTCCAGAGTGAGGTGTATGATGTGTTTCTAACCTAATGCTACTTTTGAAGGCAATGGGAAAGTAATGTTAACTAAGCTAAGAGAGAAAGGGGAGAGAGAATCTAAACTAGCCTAAGTGTGATGAGCATCCATTCCTTAATCATCTGTACACATCTTGGACCTCGTGCATGACTACCACTGGGATTACCAAGTGCATAGCATAGGTACACTACTGGGTTACCAAGTAGTCACACTTAAATGCTCATGATTAAGTCGTACTCATTTCACATTATTAGGAGATAAGGGTAAGAGATATTAACTAAGAAAGTAGTAAATAACAATTAACTAATTAATTAATTAAACTAAGTGAATGCTGCAATGATGAAGTAATCTTGATCTTTATTGCTGATCATGTGCATGTCCAAGTACGTCACACTCGAATAAAGGATGCCATACAATTACAATCACCACACTACGGGCATACACTGGAAAATAATTCTAACTCTGAGAAGGGAAAACTGCAAGAGTCTAGCTACGGGTCTAAATCTAAGTGCAAAACAAGGGAGAGCCACCCCTTATTTATAGAACTGGTGACGGGCTGCAATATTGTGACTTGGCTGCGATATCGCGTACACGATATTGCGATTGCCCCAAATGAAAACTCATCAGAAACAAACCAAGAGAAACACTCAGGGTTTGTACCCAAGAAAGACCTTTAGAACTGAAGACCCATTTGAGCCAAAGGTTAATTATTTAGGTTTCATAAGAGTAAGAAAAATTAAAGAAGAAGAAAAATGTATAGAAGTACAATGGAGTTTTCTCTCTTCACAAAAGGGATATATGTGCTTATGATACAAAGGAGAATGAAGATCCCATGAAGAAGGTGGTCCAGTGAAAAGCCTTATCTATTTATAAATCTATTGCAAAAATTTTGGTTAAGATAGACAATATGTGAGACTTCATCAATGAGAAATTTCAATCAACACTAAAGATTATGAAAAAGAAAACAAAGAAAGTAAGAGTTAAGGATAAAAATAAAAGAAAAAAGAAAGATACAAGAAGGGACTATTACCAACATAAGGAAAAAGTAGCAATTTAAGAGATTACAAATTCTAATTCAGATGATGTTGGTTGTGACATATGTCAATATGAATATCCAAGGGGTTGTTGCCTAGTTATATCACAGCTTCAAGAGTCTAGGATCTATGCCTTGAGCCTAAAAATTGGCAAAAGGAAAATACCTAGGAGGTTGCCTTATTTGCAAAGTAATTATAAATAATCCTATCACCAACAATAATATTATCCTAATGGGACTTAGTCACAACCTCATGAATATTACTAGTAGTAATGGCAAAATTCATAACCATGGGGGATGCCATCACCTAAGTAGCAGTACCCTTATAGGCAACCAAAACCATACGGATATTCTATTTATCAACTTGTGTATCCAAGTGGCTCTACCATCTAAGCTTTTTCTCATCATTTCTATTCTCTTAAGTTTTACAAATCTATTACTTTGTTGACTGAATCTCCATCATATGCTTCTCATTTTTATCAATACTCCATATCACATGCTCCAAATCCTTTATCACCTTCTTCACCTATACAATATGAGATACCTTCCTGATCATAACAACAAAATGACACATGAGTTGTAATCTTGTAAGTGGATGACAGTTCAAGAAATTATAAGCACAAGTCCCAAAAATGTCCTTTCTTTAGACCTGCTAGTCCACCTAAGTCCATGCAAGCATCTATGGCTATTGCCCCTACATCAACATCTTCACATACCTTTTAAGAGCTACTTTCAAACTAAAACATAAATATATAAAATATTATGTTGACCCATATTGTAACTAATTGGATTAAAGTAGGTGGTCTTTCAAATTTCATTTCTTGAATTGTGTGGTTCTTAGAAATAAAAATTTAATATCTTGAAAAAGCTTTCAAATTGGTTCTAGCATGTTAGTTCTTAAAAATTCAATGAATTCTTCCCAAAAGGAAGCTTCAGAAGAGCTATGCCATGTCAAGTTTATGTGGTGCAAATTTGTAGAATAAAAAAAAACTCTGTAAAATGGTTCTACAAATAAATAGCTAAAAATGACTGAAAGATACATTGGAAGCCTTGAAAAGATATTTAGTCATTAGCTAGTTTTATAACCAGCACTCGTAGAACCAAAATTTGGTTCTATAAGGAAGAGCTAAAATGATTTTACAAATCACATCATCATCTAAAAGACAAACATGGGGAAAAGCATCACTAGTAGAACCAAAATTTGATTCTACAAGAAATCACACAAATGGTTCTACCACATCAACTGTCTTGTAGAATGAATCAATAAGACATAAACTTGGTTCTATGAACAACTTTTGGTTCTACCACATTAGCTTTTGTAATAGGGACTCATGGAACCAAATACAAACTTACTTTTAAGTTTGCTATGAAAGCTTGAAAACCAACAAATAGATCCAAAAGAAGTTACAAGGAAACCTTGCCATGTCAAACTCCATGGTGTAGGTTCGTAGAACCAAGAAGTTATTCTATAAAATAGTTCCACAAATGAAATGACTAAACTAGCCCATGCATTTAAAAGGCTCTACCATGTAAACTCTCCATTTAGCCCTAGTTTGTAGAACCAAAATCTGGTTCTATAAAGAGAATAAAAAATAGTTCTATAATGAGCTTACTCTTTGGCTTAACCACATCAACAGTTAATAGAGCTAGAGGAATCTTTTTTGAAATAGGCCCTTAAGATACCTTGCCATATTAACTTTTAAGTAATGCAGTTTTATAGAACCAAAAAGTGGTTCTAAGAAATAGCTCTATAAGAAAGAGCTAAATGTCTCAATAAGCCATATTAGATTAAATAGAATTTCCATTAGGCTCATAAAAAGTTACGAGTTTAAACTATGTACATGCATATTACACTTTTTAATCCACCTCAGCAAATTATGAAGTAGAGACAAAAGAGTATGACACAACACACAGAACTACAAATTGTTTCTACAAAGAGGCTTAAACTCATTCTACCACATCAACTCCCTTGTAGAATGAGTTCGTAGAATCCAAAAATGGTTCTACAAATAAGCTCCAAAATGGTTCTATGAACAAATTTCAAAAGCTGGCTTTGAGAATACTTCGCCACATCAATACAGAAAGAATTAAAATGCTAAGAGAAGCTCGTTTGTAGAACCAAAGAATAGTTTTACAAATTAGAACCTTTTCACATGCCATGTCAGGATTAAGTGATTAGCATCCAAACCCATAAGCCTTAAATTATGCCAGCATAGTAGCTCAATATTATTAAAGCATGTAACATATGTCAAAAGACAATTTAAACAGCCTATCCCCAAGTGAGAAAATTAAAAGATGAAGCTATGGGTATTGATAAGCGAGTTGAAGACAAATTTCAAGTTACAGAGTCATTAATATTTATAGCTAGGAATTGAAGCAAAGCTACCATTGAAGCACATAAAAAGCATCCTTGAAGCCTCTTAGAATTTTCTCTATGATAAGCTAAAATATCATACAAGCATAGAGAAGAAGCACCACAGAAATTCTAGGATGTCGATACCTATGCTTTTTCAGATTATCTGTAGTAATTCAAGCTAAATATTTATTAGTTTTGACAATGGATGTTAGAGCTAGAAGTGGAAGACGTGAGCTTATTTAGCTTTGATGAAGATCATGATTTAATAGAAAAATTAGGCCTTTAGTCTATAGAATCAATGGAAGAATGACATGAGATATACAAGAAAATAGGATTTTGGATATAATAATGATGATAGTTATTGGAATCATTAATGAAACTACCAAGAAGAAGTTGGAATTGGAATAGGTTTGTACCAATTCAGGAGCTACTTTAACATAAATAATTGATTTCTCAACTAAATTAGGTTTGGAAGAAACAAGCGTTAAAGAAGTCTTATAGAGACTTAATGACATTGAACTAGATATGATGAATCTAGTTGTTAAGGCTCTTCTCAATCATGGAAGGTTATCTTAACAACTATCAATTGAAGAGCTCCAAATTCAAGAATGAGGAGAATTTATCAAGAGACCAAACAACTATAAAATAATCTCCAACTAGATGAGGAGAATGTACGGTAAATGGGGCTTTAACTATTGCAACAGTTATAACTGAAAATGGATAATATATAAAGCCCAAAGTAGAAATTTAAGAGAAGAGGGGCTTTAAGTGGAGAATTTGGGAAAAGAATAGTTTGTAAAAAGAATTTTCCTAATGGCATTTTAAACAGGTTCTATCTATCTCCTATAGTTTTTATTTTTTAGCTAGCAATTATATTGAATAGCTTTTTCTTACATTTCTAGCCTAGTCATTACATAGCTATGTTTGGATGAAATGTTGGTTTTGGAATAGGATATTTTCTTTGTAAGTTGAGGTTTAACTTATTTCTATTATTCTAGTTAAATAAGAAAGCTTTATAAGTGTCCATTCTAAATTAGTCCAACATAGTAGTACTATTTCTCTTTGTTATATTTTGAGCTATTTAAATAATCTTTCTACCATACTCTCCTAATCTATTTAGCAAAAATTTTGTGATCTAGCTTCATAAAGTTAGCTAACAGATAGCTCAAAATTAAATATTAACAACTTCTATAAAACTGCTCATCCATGATATTAGTTATGGAAGATTTAATGTTATGCTTATAGGGAAGCTATTTGATTTTGTTTAATTATGTTGAGAGATAGGTATAGGGATAGTCATTAACTACATATAAAACAATGCATTTTTAGGAAAACTTTCCAGTCAAATATACTTAGCCATATTTAGCTCAATTGTACTGAAAAAAGCTATTTGGAGGTGTTTTTGCCTTGGTGGTTCCAGAGACCAGTAGTTACCTAAAATGAGTAATCAAAATAAGTTGTTTCCTATGGTAGGGTCGTTTCCCTGCCACACCAAAAATCCACTAAGCTTAATTGCCTTGGAGTTAAGCATATTTTACTTGGAGCTCATTTTTGGCAAGTTTGACCTACAAGCTTGGGCAATATTGGTTATGAAAAAGGTATGCTAATGTTGATCTTAGCATTAGCTTCAATGTTATTAGGAAATAGAAAACATTTTCTAGTATTTGCCAAATTCCTATTCCAAGACTTTGGGATCCCTCCTAAGACATGAATTGATATCAAATTCTCCCATGATAATACCAAAGACCTCATGAACTTACGAGATAATTTTGAATGCTAAATGTAAAGGTCAAAGATTATATAATGCTAGTTGCACAAGTGGTGATACTAATGTTGATATTGACATCATTGATAACATCACTAGGAGATAGAAATTTTTTTAAACATTCTCCAAAACTACAACTCCAAGTATTTGGAACACTCAATTTGATGTTGAAATGTGCCATGATGATGTTTGTAGAATACCTGGGAGCTCATGAACTTAGAAAATGCTGCAGAATGTTGATCTTGATGACTTGAGATGATGATGACATAGATAAGATGATAGTGACATTGATGTTGATGTTAGTATCACCTTTCATAATAAAAAAATTTATTTCTAATCCTCAAGACTACCTCAAAACATACCAAAATTGACATTTGGTGCCTTGTAAATGATGCCAACGAATCACTAGAAATTCCAAGAAGTTAAAACTGGAGCTGGGATGCTAGTTTTTGCAAGCAAGAAGTGTTGAACTAACGTTGGTGATGGTGATGAAGGTGCTAATGTTGGCATTAGTATAAGTGTCATCTCCATACTTAGAAAAATTTCAGTTCCTAAGATCCTAGGATCAACTCATCAAAATGTCAAAATTTAATGTCTACCATTTTGAGACTACTATGAAAGAATTTTTTAGGAGCCTATAGGATTGAAATAAAGGTCAAAATGTAGTTTGGCATAGGTTACATAGATAGTGTGGTCGAGGGCTAATGCTTATGCTACATCAGCATCACCTTTGAGAGTTAGAAAATGTTTTATTCTTGAATTTTTCAAGATCATCAAAAGTAATGCTCATAGATTGGGTTATGAGCCAAAATGATCCTTGAAGATCTTTGAAAGCTATAAATGTACCTTATGATGTTTCTTTTAAGGAGTTTTGGGTACTTGAACTCAGATGAAACAATGTTGAAGTTACATTTGCCTTAGTCCTTATCAAAATAATAAAGTGGGTACAACAATGATGAGGATCATATTATTTCTCTGATAAGGACATCATATTAATGGAAATGAAGGGATGTATGATGTGATTTCACTACTTTCCATAGTTATTCCTTCAATGATCTAATAGTGTAGAATAAAATTCTAACAACAAAGTTGTTTTTTGTACATAACTAGTAACTTTCTAAACAAAAATATGTAAAATGATCCAAAGAAATTATAAAACTATAAAAGAAAGTACAAAACATTAAAAAATAAAAAATATGAAGAATTAAAAAATGAAAAATAACTAGAAAATATTTTAAAAATTAGAAAATTAGAAGAAATTATATAATAAAAAATTGTAAAACAAAAATTATAAGATAAAAATATAGAAAGAGACTCAACTCAAATTAAAGAATCTCCTCCATAACCAAGTTTCGAAAAGGAGATTGAAAGATGGATTTGGTAACAATAGTGGTTAAAGTATTTGAGGCATTAGTCCTATTGAACTCTTGAAATGACTTGATTTACTATATATTAACAAGTATCAGTTTGCATGGATTTTTTAGGTGGTAAATTTGTTAGGCACCAAACCTATAAATCATGTGAATTATATATGGTGCTTTTCAAAGCATTTAAAATTTTGTACATTGGAATACATGATTTGGATTATAATAAAGTACTTGATCACTTAGTTTAAAGTCTAAGCATCTAATCCTAAGATCATATCTTTGATTATTATAGACTTTATGTACTTTGTTATGCATTAGGAAAATCATTATGTTTTTTACTTAGTACATTCAAGTTCATGAAACATGCATGTTATGCTAGAGTGATGTCTAAGTTCATGTCACATGCAGTATTTAGTGTGCACAATTTTATTTGGATAGGAAATTTTGGTGATTTTTCATACACTAGTTCTTCGGGAAAATAACTAATAGGAAGTTTTCAAGTTGATCTATAAGCCCATAGAGCATCATTGAGTTTGGTGCCCCAATCCTTTCTATACTTAATAACATTTCATGTTAGGATACAAGTTATCTCTCTATTTGTGACTTTGGCTTGGTTGTTACCTTGAGGATGGTATGATGTTCTTAATTTATGATCTATCCCCAAGCATTGGTTTAAATTCTTAAATGTTAGCCTCATAAAATATGTATCATTATTTGATATAAGTGCTTGTAGCATGCCAAACCTATTTACCACTTAATGCTCAGAGAACTTGCAATAATTTTCAAGCTATAATTAGCTATAAACACCTACTTTGTATAATAATCTACAATAATGATGATGTATGATTTATCATTAGATGAAGGGATGATGGGACCCATGTAGTTAATTTCCCATAACTCAAAATTCTCTACTGGCTAGCACCACTACTATAGTTCCTTGAAACATGTTATCACCTTGATAGTGCTCATAGAATTTGACAAAGTAATGCATATCATGGAAGAGTGCTAGTTATAAGTAATCAGCCATGATAATTTTAATGATTATTCTCCTTTCCACATAGTGACTCCCACATGATCCTTCATGCACACCTTGAAGAATCCTTAGTTGGTTATCCTCTGAAACACACAACATATCAAGTCATCTATGTAGATATTGTAGAGGTCTCCCTCTAACTTATGAAATGTTTAACTTGATGTAAGAATTACTAGGTCTTGCACTTATCCCATTTGGAAGGAACTCTTTTCTCCTTCACGTATGTGAGATAATTAACAAACCAAGGAGTGACTGCTGATGAGAAAACTATCCTTTGCAAATAAAGGCAAATTAGGAAATTAATCAAAGACTCTTTATCAATCTTGGTATTTGATGAGTCACATTCAGTTGGCTATGTCAATGAGGCCTCGTCAATTAGGCCTCATCGATGAGGCCTAGTTGATGCATCTTACCATGTGTCAATGAGGCCCCATCGACACAATGTTGGTTTTCAGTTATAAATATGCGCATGCAGCCGCATTTATGGCAATTAGAGATTTTAGTTGTAGTGAAGCTCTTGCAACTTTTTCATTCAAAAGTTAGAATTTTTCCCCGAGTGCCCACAGTAGGAGTCATTGAGTGTACAAATCTTTATTCAAGTATTGTTGTACCTAAGCATGATAGTGTATGCAACAATAAACATGAGCTTTCTGATAAACCTTGTAGCACTTTGGATAGATTAGCTATTTCATTTATGCATTTAATGTTTTTAATTATTTATTAAATGTTTTCCATTAGTTATTAAATATTTTCTAGCTATTACATTAATGAAGCAATTAAGCTAGATAGATACACACATAAGTACAACTACTTGAAGCATACCATATATTCACTTGGTAATCCCAGTAGTGTTATTGCTTGGTATGCCTAGTAGCGTAGTGCTTGGTTGCCTAGCAGTGGATACGTGAGTTAAAGAAGTGTATGAAAAGTGGGAGCGGATGCTTATGTTAGGAATAGTTAAATGCTAGTTAATTAGTTAATTTAGATTATTTAATCAAATTCCTTTTATCTACATTTTGGACACCAAACTATAAAACACAAAATGATAAAAATCGGATGCATCAATTACACTTAACCATACCAACGTATGTCACAAGTGTAATTGGGAAGACAATGATTGATCTTAATGCAAGATTCACTTCCTTGGACTAGTAGATCTTCACAAAGAATACATTGTGGATGGATATGACACTTGAAACTACTGTCCCACTGAAACACAATACAAACAAGATTAATGTCAAGAGAAACTCCATGAAGCTACAAAGAGGAAACGTTACACCAATCCCTTGTTCCTACTAAAACAAGATGACAATGAGGATCCTTCTCCTAAAGGTACTTAACATGAAGATTCTCCACCTCCTGATACTACTGACGAGGTTGTGAACCTAAACCTATGATCCACTGCGCATAAACTAGGTTTAGGAAAAAGTGATAGCCAAGGTAGGAACCTGGGCAAGTATCACAATAGCAAGGGATCTAAGGATGGTGATCATAATAAGTGTAAGAGTGGTGGTGGACACCGTGGTGGTGGTGGTGGCCCACCTTCCTCTTCATCTTTCTCATCTGATTTTGAACATTCCTCTTCATTTGAAAATTCTCATAGAAGCCGCCATCGAAATAATCATGATGAAGGTGATCAGCAAGACAATAATGACCATGAAGGCCACCAAAATTGAAGGGGTGGTTAAAACCATCATCAGCATCATTGATGCAGTGATGATGACGAACCTCTATTAGTGATTCAAAGTATGCTCAACATTGTGGAGGTAGTTAAAATTCCAACTAGGCATATGAAAGATAGTCAAATCAGAAACTTAGACATGAACAACATCCCAAGATTTGAGAGGGGATAAAACTTTGATCTACAGACACATCTACAAGATTTTCATGATGCTTGTGCCTTAAAAAACATAAAAAATGAATGGTAGAAACTCAAGCTTTTCCCAAGGATACTCATCAAGAAAGTTGAAAGTTGGTATCAATCTTTGGAGTCGGAATCTACTTACCGATGGAGTACCATGTTAGACTTATTTAATGATAAATAATAAAATTACTCTAGGGTGTCTAATCTAAGAAGGAAAATCTAGTGCTAGAAATAAAGCATAAGAACCCTTGGATGTCGCCATGGGCAGATACTATTCACTCTTACATCGATGCCCAAGCCATGGTTATTCTTAGAGGGAACAGCTTCACCACATTATACATGGACTCAGAGTAGAAACTAGAAGAACCCTTAGGGTGTATGCCCAAGGAAGATTGTATGAATTGAGAGCTCATAATATTCAAAGGCTAATTGAGTAGGTAGCAAAAGAAGAATGTGAGATACAAAAAAGGGAAAGTTTTGAAGAGTATAATAGGGATCCTTCCATTAGGAAATGAGAGGTTCAATTTTGTGATGAGAAGGTATCACCACTTGATGAAGTCGTGAACAAGAAAACCTTGCTAATTCAAAAGTCTATTTCTAATATTTTGGAAAAGGTTGATAAATTAAGGAACTCTTTGGATGAAAAATTTCAAACTGCTTTGAAGATTGCTAAAGAATTGAAAGAGCAAAATAGTAATCATAATCATAGAAGGCATAAAGAAGCTAAACATGCCTACCAAGGAGGTAAGGGCAAAGCTGCTGCAGTAGAGGAAGTTTTGGAGTCTAACTTTGATGATCAAACTAAATGTGACATCTATCAATATGAACATCCAAAGGGATGTTATCCTGTGGTGCCACACCTACAAGAGTCTGGAGTGTGTGCATTGAATCCTTGCCTAGCATGTAGGCAAGCTCCAAGATGATTGCTTTATCCTCAAGGCAATCCAAGGTAGTTCCACCAATAGCAACAAGATTACTATCCAAGTGGAACTCCTCCACAACCGTATAAACAATACCAATAGTGGTACCAACCACAATCATGGGGAATGCCATCACCAAGGTAGTAGTACCCTTATAAGTAACTAGATCCATTTGGGTACTATGTTTAGCATCCTGTCTCCCCTAGGAGTTTTGCAAGTCATACATCATTCCAACATCACTATTATCCTCCAGAATATCACCAAACACATTCATCATCTACTCAAGGGGAAAACCCATATCCATATCCATATCATCCTTCGCATCCCTCTACATATACACCACCACCTTCAACCTAGTTACCTCTTGCTCCATCCATGTAGGGTGAGATTCCTCCACAACCATAATAATAAAATGCACGAGGCCTATACACTCACAACTAGTTTTTCAACTAAGTGGTCTAGACAATCAATCAAGGAAAAGATCTTTCTTCCATCCCAACAGTCCTCTCCAACCCTCAAAACCTAATTTGGTTGATTGTCTTGCATCTTCATCACCCTCATCGTCTGCATCAAATACCTTTGAGTGCCCTTCAAACCAAGTGCCACCTTGGATTTACACTGTAATGCTAACTCATGTTGTTTCTAACTAGATCAAGGCTAGCAACCTTCCCATGAAAATATCTAATCTAGGAAGTCCACTCATTTATCTACAGATTTCTAGACATGAGCCATGCAAGGCTCTTCTTGACTTTGGTTCTAGAGTTAATCGCATCTCCCATGACATGTACAAGGCTTGGAACCTACCACCTCTCAAGAAGAGTAACATTTGTCTAGAATTAGTAGATCAATCAATTACTATTCCTTTAGGACTAGTAGAGGACATTGTGACCACAGTTTGTGGGTAGTCCTATCCTACTAATGTTTTGGTAATCAAGATGGACAACTACAAAAGTGACTTCCTCATCATTATGGAAAGGGCTTGGTTAAGCACGGTTGATGCATGTATGGGTATAAGGGACCTATCTTTAGAAATATAACCAATGAAAATGAATTGGTCAAGATCGAGAAGAAATGTATTCCATGCATCATGTACAACAACAATAGGTGCAATTACATTTAAAAGATTTAGTCAATCATGAGTACACACATTAAGGAATACAATTAGTGTGCACAAGAGATCAATATTCAAAAGTGTCTATATGCAATAACCACAAAACAAGAGGGCACCTAGTGATTGATAACTAACTTGGATAGCAGCACATTTTGTATGCAGCCAACTGAGAGCCTAACATGTGCTTATGTTGAAGGCATGGACAAAATTGAACAAGTTCATTCCCAACTCTCTAACGATAATGATGATACTTGTTGAGGATAGTTGGAAATCCTAGATCACTTCAAGAAAGAGCCTCTAGAGCTAAAAACCTTACCGACCAGTATGGAGTATGCATTTTTAAAGAATGGTAAATTGGTCATAACTAATATCAAACTTACTCCTAAACAAAAAGAAAATCTGTTGAAGATGGTGAACAAGTGGTCAACAACCTTTGCTTGGTCATATCCAAAGCTAACAGGAATTGATCCAAGGATACGCCAACATTGCATTTACATTGACTTGGCCACGAAGCCTAGAAGTCAGCTGTAGAGATGGTTGAATCCCAAATTGAAGCAAATTGTCAAAGAGGAAATTGAAAAACTCTTCAAGGCAGGGTTCATCTATCCAATCACAGATAGTGAGTGGGTTAGCCCACTTGTAATTGTACCGAAGAAGGGTGGCAAATGGCAGGTTTGCATTGACTTTAGACTATTGAATATGGAAACATTTAAAGATCACTCCTTTGTCATTTGTGAATCAAGTATAGGACACCATATTTGGGCATTGTCATTATAGCTTCTTGGATGGTTATAGTGGTTATAACCAAATCCAAATTGCGCTAGAAGATAAGGCCAAGACAACATTCAGGAGTCCCTAGGAGACTTTTGCATATTGTAAGATGCCATTTGATCTATGCAATGCCCCTGCAACATTTCAATGCTTGTTCTTTAGTATCTTTCAATAGTAGATTAGTAGTGGTGTTGAAGTCTTCATGGATGACTTTTCCATCGATGGAGCTACCTTTGAGTAAGCCTTGGAATAACTTGAGCAAGTACTAAAAAAATGTGTAGAACAAACCTACAGCTCAACTAGTTGAAGATCCATCTCATGGTCCAAGAGGGCATAGTGCTAGGGCACTGAATTTGCAAAAATGGATTGAGGTAGACTGAGAAAAGATAAGGGTCATCCAAGGAATAACATGCCAACTAGAGACCATTAAAGATGTTTGGTCATTCCTTGGACACATTGGCTACTACCGGCAATTTATAGAAAATTTCTATAAGATTGCAAAGTCATTGATAGAGCTCATAAAGAAAGATGCACCTTTCATTTGGACCAAGGAAAGTGAACATGCATTCCAACAGTTGAAAGAGAAACTCATACAAACACCAATCCTATGAGCACCAGGCTAGTTTAGATCCTTCCATATCATGACAGATGCATCTAACTATGCTTTGGAAGCAGTTCTCATGTAGATGGATGATAAGAAACATCCATATTACATCCACTGCGTGAGTCAAAGCATTGTAGAAGCATAGTTAAATTACACCACCACATAGAAGAAATTAATGACAACCGTGTATGCTTTGAAGAAGTTCAGGCACTATGTGCTTGGTTACAAAGTATTTGTGCATATAGACCACAATGCAATCTGCTTCCTCATGAATAAGCCAATGGTGAACCATCGTGTTATATGGTGGCTTGTGATCTTGCAAGATTTTGATCTCACAATGGTAGATCAAAAAGGAATCGAGAATGTGGTCGCTGATCATCTCTCTCACTTAAGATGGGATAAAAAAGAGAAGGAGTAATCAATTTTTAGATGAACTCCTCTTTACAGGAGTAATAAGTGAACAAATGCCTACAAAAGCAACATGGTATAATGACATCCTCACATATATTCTCACTTAAGATATGCCACAAGACTTGGATTTTAGGAAGAAGTATTAATTTCTTCATCAGTCCAAATACTTCATAGAAATCAATAGACACCTCTACAAGGTGTGCGCAGATGGCCTGATTTGTTGGTGTGTCCCTAACGAAGATCAATTGTATGTTCTTTAGGATACTCATGAAGGGCTTTGTGAAGGCCACAATGCAGGGAGACACATGGACATAAAAATCTTGATGGCAAGATACTGTTGGCCTATAATCTTTAGGGACACCCACCAGTTCATCAAGTCTTGTGAATGTTTTCAATGAGACGGGGGGATGACCGCTCATATGGAAGGTCCTCAATAGTGGATTCAACCACTGGAACCTTTCGACATATGGGGCATTGACTTCATGGGTCCCATCACACCCATGTCTAATAGAAAGGCATATATTATAGTAGCAGTTGACTACTACAAAAAGTAGATAGAAGGAATAGCCGTTACTGATTGTACATCATCCACTGCTGCTAGATTTATATAACAAAATATTGTGAATAGGTTTGGGGTGCCATGTTCACTAATTTCTAATAATGAAACTCATTTCATAGGTGCCACCTTCAGAAAATTAATGCAATGCTTGGAGGTTGAACATAAATTAACAACACCCTACCACCCCTAAGCCAATGGTCAAGTAGAGGTAACCAATGGGGAGATTACAAAAATACTAATGCAAACCATTAGCAAAAATAGGAAGGATTGGAGTGCAAAACTTAATGATGCTATCTAGGCTTATCATTAAACTTGGAAACTTCCTATTGGCTATTCTCCCTATGAGTTAGTGTATGGAAAACTTCCAATGCTTCTGATTGAATCTGAACTTTATACACTCTCAATAGCCTGCAAGCTAAACCTTGACCTAAGTCTAGAACAAAAACAAAGATTAATCACCCTAAATGCACTAGATAAAAATCAATTAGTTATTCTATCCATGAATGAGGTGAACAAGGCATTTAGCAAACAACATCATGACCTTATAATCAGGAAAGTAAAACTTCAACCAGGAGATAAGGTCCTCTACTGGAACTCTACACATGTATCCCAAAAGGAAAAATTCCAAACATTATGGGAGGGACCTTATATAATTGATCAAACCTTTTCCTCTAGTGCCATGATAATCTACAAACTTGACAGCCTGAATAAAAAGTAGTTGATCAACATCCAACAAGTGAAGCCTTTCCTCAAAAAAACATGGGCCAGTATAGCTACTACCTCGACGGATGGACAACCACATTCTATTTTTTGGATCTCCTCCTTCCAACTCAGTCATGGTGGAGATGGCTATTCATGCTAACAATGCATATGGATTCTATATTTTTCTACCTTTTTGTTTTTCACATTTTTGATTTTTACAAATTATTTATTTTACAAATTCTTGATTTTTTAAAATTTTCTAATTTTACACCATCTTTAGTACCTTTGAACCTTCTTGACTATTTTACATTTTATTATATATTTTACTTTGTTTGGTTTGATTTAAGTGTGATATTTCCTCATTTTTACTAATAAAGTTGCTTTATTATCATAGGACACAGTGTCGCTATTGTTGTTTACTAATGATGGTTTGTGCTTAATGTTGTGATTATTGATGTCTAGTTTCTATTTTTGAATTCTAATTTCTAATGACTTTGACATGGTTTATTTTTCATGGAATAGGTAGTGAGTCCACATCATCTACTCATTTAATGAATCCTATGGTTTTCCTTATTCTGGGAATTTGAGGTCCCTTTCATTAAAGAAACTTTTAATCAATTGGTGACCTTGGTAGATTTGGAACTAGGAAGGATTCAAAGGTCTATAAAGGGTGTGACTTCAAGAGGACTTAATACTCTTTGTACTCTTCTATTTACTTGAGTGCTTGGGTGTTTTTCACGGACTTCTTACCATTCCATACCAACCACTAATAGGAAGTCAAATAATGTCGTTGCATGGTGTGGTTCCCATCCAAAAATTTCAAAAAAAGAAAAAAAAATAAAATTCAAGACAAAAAGCAAAACAATGAGAATTCAAAGCACACCCCTTCGACAAATAAATGGGCTACAAGCACTAGTTATGGGATTTGAATGACATGTACCTATGCCTGAAGGTTCCCTCTAACTAAGGCCCTCTCTCACACTTCCTATTTCTCTTTTCTTCTCTTTGTGGAATGGTGGTTGTCTTGTGAAAGCACTCTTATGTCTTAAGTGGGTGGATCAATCTTAGAGTGAAGATGCGAAGTCACTAAAAGCAGCTGGTTTTGGTCTAGATTAATGATGGATATGCCTAGGTCATTTTAAACACAAATTCCACAAGGGACTTCTTGTGACCTCAATTTAGAACTCCATTCCACCTTCTCTATCATCCATCCATGCTGCCATAACTCACCTCACTGCCATGTTCTATGTTATGCTTTATGTCTTGGTTTGATATGTTAGGATTCTTAAGTTAAATCTTTTGGGTTGGTCCTTAACTTTTCATGATCATTAAATGGACTATGGGGTCCATAGTCTCCTTAGTTGAGGTTATGCAAGAGCAACAAGGACACGAGCCTACTATGGGGAGGATCCACTTGCATAGCTCATGGTCTGGTTAGCTAAGGTCCCTTACCTTTTGCATTGCCACAATCCTATCTTTTGCATATTTCATTGAGTATTCCACTCTGTGCTCCTTGATCTTTCATTTCATTCATCCACTAAATTCATTTTTCTCCATTTTTCCAAATTTATGAGCTTCAACATCCTCTTCTCATGTTTTGATACTATTCTTGGTCTTTTGAGCTTTCATTTAACCCTATTTTCATTCAAAATTTCCTTGTATTTTGAAAGTTTGACCAAAATCAATGGTAGTCAATGATGGTCAATAGTTGCATTTGCAAGGCCTCGTCAATGTAGTGCATACACGCTATATATACCACCTAGCACTTAGGAATTTTTTGTCATTTGCTCATAACACATGGGGAGTTTTTGTAATTTTTCAAAGCCCAAAACCTTCCAAAGCTCATAACTTCCCAACTATTTGTTCAAATCACTCCATTTTGACCTTGCTCTTACCAAAGGTAAGATCTTTATCGTGGGGGCCAAAAACCTTAAGGTTTTTGATGAAAAATCAATGAATTTTTTTTAAAAATATTTCTAACTCCCCAAAGGGTTAATAACTTTAACAATATATAAACATCAACTTTTTCAACAATTAATCCTTCCAACAACCTTTGAGATGACTTATTAATGATAATACATACATATATAATAATTGGATTAATTAAATTAGCCATAATCACAACTTAACCAAGAGTAACTATCCTTAAGAGATAAAGGTATTCCAATTACTTTAAGGTTACACAATGATTGCTAATCCATGGTTTCATTGTGATTATAGATGGCACCAAAACAAAAATGCCCATAGGAAGGAGCAACCATGGGAGAAGTGGCCTAGAGTTGGAAGGGGCCAACAAGAACAAGGCCAAGAACTACTTGAGGCAACCCATGCAATGGGACCTCTTCATGAGGAGCCGGAAGTGGAATTTGTCCAATAGATTCCAGAAGAAGAAGTGCCTATAGAATAATCACAACAAGGAGAAGTGCTTGGACCCATGCCAAGGCTTAGGGTCACTTTGACTTAAGCCTTCCTAGACATCATCAAGTCTTGAGAAGTTCAATAATCTGTTCTTTAAGAGATCAACTTCCTGCCATTTTTTAAGAAAGCTGCAGATGATTTCAAAACATGACTGCAAGCCTCTCCCATATGGCCAGTAATCACATCTAGTGGGGAATGGTACATGGAAGAGACATATCTCTTCTAGAGTAGTTGAAGGTTGAGGTCCATCGTAAAAAACAAGGACATTCAAGTGTCATACTTGGTAGAAGCTATGGCATAGGCACTTGGGTTTCTTGATACCAAAACACAGCTAGTAGAACTATTCAAAAAAGATGATCCTGAGGACAAGAGGGAGTGGACCTAGCAATGTTACAAGGTTGACTGTAAGGAGTATGGTGTACTCACACTGGTGGAGCAAATTTATTTTAAAATTATGGCTTATAACCTCAATCCAACGGTGAGGCCAAGCAAGGTAACCACTTTA
Source organism: Gnetum montanum (assembly GCA_015680685.1). Lineage (NCBI taxonomy): Eukaryota > Viridiplantae > Streptophyta > Gnetopsida > Gnetales > Gnetaceae > Gnetum > Gnetum montanum. The sequence goes on from MNCI01002286.1 coordinate 266,291, forward strand.
TCCACATAAGCATGTGTCACTCTAAGCAAAACATTTTCCATCAACCTTCCATAACTAATCTAGTTAGAGATTGAGAAGCACTTTAAGGAAAATGAATGTGGAAGGAAGACCCTACACTTTTAGTGCCTCATTAAGAAACTTTACAAAAGGGTAGGCATCGTTCACTACTCCAACGATACCATCAGGCATGCTCTATTGGCCTCATGGTCTAAGATTATGAAAGATAAAACACCAAAAATGACCCAAGAAGAGTAGCTGCCGCCACCACCCACTTAGGAAACAACACCAAAGGCCTATGTAGAAATTAAGCATCTATGAAAAATCTGAGAGTAGCTCTTGAGAAAACAAGAGTAACATGTAGGAATGAGTGGGATAGATCCATCTATGTATCGACTAGCAATGAGTCACCTTAATGAGGTGGCTCGAACAATTAGCCAGATGGAGAGGGATGGTTTTATTTTCTCTACCCAATGAATGTAACTACCTACAATGTTGGATCTCAACGCTTGAGAGGTGATGGTGTCATTATTGCAACACTATCTATTCCTAGAAATCTCTGAGAATGCTGCCACTTTCTTGGTGTGGTTGCAGGAAGGCAAAGGGACAACTGTCTTGGTGATGTAGCACCAAGGACAGGAAACAATAGCTGAAGTGGTTGCTAACCATGTCGCTAAAGCATTGAATGCACCATAGCGTTTGTACCGAACTTATTTGCACTTGAAGACATGCTGACATCCGCATGCATAGTCAAGGGGAAGTTAAACATAGCCCAACATGAAAAGTTGCTGGAACAACTGGTGGAAATTGGGCAACTAACTTTGAACATCTTTGATCTTTCGGAAGAAATCACTGTGACCTAGTCAGAGCTACTAAATGCAAGGGACAAATGCATTATTTTGGTGGGGCAACTTAAAATGGCTCAAGAATGAAATCAATGCTTAGCTATAGAGGTTACTGAATTATGTGCTCTACTTGTGAATCCTGCGATTGTTAGCCTAGTAGTAATAAGAGATGAAGCTTTCAAATAGCTTCAACAACGATTCCAAAAGGCTAAGGAGGAGGCAGTTACAGCCATCTTCAACTAGTCCGTAGCTGAAGAAAAAATGTATGCAATTCAGAAGGACTTGAACCAAATGTGCCAAGAGAATGAAACCTTGATTGCATAGAATTATTGCCTACAAAATGTTGATGCTTAGAAGGACTAGATGTAAGAATTTATTCATCAACAGTAGGGGCAGCTTGCCAAGGTGAACACTAAACTAAGAAAATTGGCCATAAAAAATTGAAATTCGTCAATGGAGGAACTATGCACCTTGTGCAAAAAGTCTACCATCAAAATCATTGCCTAGAAGAATGAGGCCCTCAAATTTGAAAAAGTGAAGAATCACTACAAAGACTAAGTTGGCTTACAAAAGGAAGTTAATGAGAAATACATTTAGATGACAAATGTGAAATTGAACAAAGCCCTCCAGCAACTCCAATAAGGAAGAGAAATGTGGCAAACCATTGTTGATTGGATCGATGCCTACAATAACGTAGAAATTTGGTTAAAAGAGTTGCAGATCAAGGAAATGACAGAATATATGAAGTTGGTCAATCTCTAATATGCAAACTTGGAAATGTTGACTATCAGATGACCATAGTTAGAGTTGGAAAAGCAAGTGGCTAGCTTGTATCTATTATACGAGGCAAAGTTCAAGAATCACAAAGACACTAAGAAAAAGCTTGAGATTGAAAATGTTGAACTTGAAGTTCTTAGAGCATGGTTCAGAGATCAAAGATTAATCACTGAGAACCTAGCCAAATGGATGAGTGACCACCAAGAGCTAAAAGACATAGTCAGGACATTTGACATTGAATGCAAACAATTTGCTACCTAGTTTGTCAATGCTGAGGAGCTATTTCAAGCAATCCCATGTCCCTAGGATGTGCCTGTTCCAACCCACATTGGCAAAGTTGCATAGATGATGCATGATCCTAGGAGTAAGGAGGAGAAAATAAAAGCATTGCTGGATGCTTTCTGCCTCTACCCTAAAGTTGTAATAGTAGCAAGATAGCCACAACCACCTCAACCATCACCCATGCGTGAAGTCGGTGAAAGTCCCTTGGTGCCTCAAGAACCACCACTGCTTAAGATTGTTTGATCTTCTCCATTAGCTTTACACCATCAAGGAACATGCTATCCAATTTTGAAGAGTTATGTCATGGTGTTCAATTTTGTGTCTTGATCACTATCCTTCTTTGTAATGTGTTGGTCTATACACCTAGGTGTTGGCGACCATTTGGGACGCGACCGCCAACTAGTGTCCTCGAACAGGATTTAGGTGCCTGCTGGTCTCTCGCAACACCAAGGCCCAGATACCTCCAAATAAACTCAGTAGTTAATGTGAGTATGTGTGTGTGCT
>MNCI01002286.1:269587-284805 GCA_015680685.1 Gnetum montanum
TCAAAAATATCTCACCTAACTTCTCTCCCAAGTAACTTGGCCAACCAATTAGGAGATTACTTGCCCAACAAGTTAGGAGGTTACTTGCCCAACAAGTTAGGTAAGTTACAACAATTTTGGGTGGTTTCAACCACCAAAGAGATAAAAAAGGCTACAATTGACAAGTGTCCTTGGTGGTGGTTATAAACATCATGGGATTAAAGCTAAAAAAATACCACTATAGAAAATAAAAGCTATGGTGGCCAATTTGAGTTCAATATCCTCTGGCTTCATTTCATTGATGCAGGCAATGGCCCCTTGCATATCTCTTGCAACTGAATAAGCAAGAACCAAGTTCGTATACACATAAGAATTTGGCTCTATTTCTTTCGCTCTCGCATGCTTTCAAAAATTGAACGGGCGTCATGTTTATCCCCACATCTTCCATAATATTTGACCATCAATGCAAACTTGCTGATTTTGTAGAAAGCATTGACGGCCATTTGCCAATTGTCTGGACAAGTTTCGAGAACCTTCTTAAGCTGATCAGAGGCATTCTTCCTTGATTTGTGGCAGGAGGACCTTAGATAGAGGGTATCATCGGCATCCTGAGCAAGCCATGCTTTCCTACGCTCGGCAAGTGCCTTGCCCCTGTGGCCATTGTGGAGCTTGATGGTGAGGGCCCTCCCCTGGAACTTCGCTCGTGCGCTGTGCCTCCTGTGACCGTGCCCGTTGCTGATCTTCCGTCCACGTGCAGTCCTTTTTGCTGCCGTTCGCGGGCGTCTGAGGCATCTAAACTCCAATAAGCCCTTTTTCGATGGCATCCACGCCCGATTTCGTACAAATGGACTTGCTAGGCGAATCCTGAGGTTGTGCGACCTTCTTTTTCTTCGTCTTCAAACCCCAGTCGATCGGGCTGAGCTTCACGTGTGCAGATTTGCCCAAGCTAGGGTTCATATTAGGCATCGAAGGTGCCTCAGATACCATCGCTGCTGAGAATCCAAATCCAAAACAGCCGGCTGCGGAAGAATCCTCATCAATTCTGCAATTATTCCAGAAAGAGCTCGGGTTTCCTCCTGAAGCGGCGCAGCTCCCAAGCAATGGTAGTGGAACAAAATAGCACATTTTTTGATCGATGGTGCTATGTATCGGTAGCCCCAGACTTACGTAATGAAATGATGTCCCGGAGCTCTTGGTTCAAATCTTGGTGTGAATTCGCCGATGCATGATAAGGTAATGGTATCCGCCGCGCAGTTGAAGGAGTGTAGGTAGCTGCTGCCCTGGTACTTGAAATCACCGTAATTGGCCATTGAAGGAGTGTAGGAAAAAATGTTGGCACATTTTGGCCATTCAATGGAGCAGGCTTTGTGAGGTTGTGAAGCTAATCATATAACTAACATTGCCAATATTTTATTGGATGAAGACTCTTTAGAGGTGTTGGCTATTTCAGCGCCAAAGAAGCATTCACTAGATCTACAAACATGTATTGATGTACAAGTCAAGAAGTGGTTTTAGTTGACCTCCATAAGGTATGGGAGGGTAATGAATGTAAGGCAACTTGTAGAAGAAACTAAATAATGCCTTGGAATTGAGAGTTATATTGTTTGGGCTATGAAATGCCCCTGAAATCCAGGTACATTAAGGTCATCTGCCCCTGGAAAAAGCATCTGGAACAGCCCATCATGAGGAGGCAACATGTTTCACTTACAGTGTATGGTTTAGGAGAGAGATTTCAGTGGGAATCTTGCCAAGCAATTTGTTGTCTCAAAGACCATGATCCTGCAGAGAATTCAAATTTGCAATCTAAGAAGGGATGCTGCAGCTCAACGTATTATCATCCAATTGAAGCCGATAGAGAGAAGACAGATTTCCTAAGCTTGCAGAGATGCTTCCAGTTATGAAGTTGGAAAACACATCCATGTCATGCATATTTGGCCAGAAGCTCACCAAATTGACTGGTAAAGTTCTAGTTAACATGTTCTAGTAAAGACGTAGTTCCTGTAAGACAGAGCACAAGCCTTGAAAGATGGTAAATTATTTGTGGATGAAGGAAAAGGTAAATAAATTATTTGCCTTAAAAAGGTGACATTAATGGATGAACCAAAGAGTGAGAGTCGTGCACACCTGGGTACTTCTGAAACACCGAATAGCGGACCAAATATGGCATTGCTACCATTTTCACGGTTGGTGAACTTTAAAACGAAATTCTGGAATTGTGCCTATGTCAGTAATTTACCGATTAAATTAAACACGCTTGATTAACTGATCCAATAAGTGAAGACTTCAAAGAAACATTTTGGAGAAATCCTCGTCTACTGTTCTTCATTACCTTCTGCACAAAATTGTGGTCTCTTCTTCATCTCCATTGACAGCTAAAAAGTGTTTTTCAAAGACCCAAAAAAATGGGTTACCAGGGGCGGCGGATCGCAGCAAAATATTTGGCAGACGATCCAATTCTACGTTGTCATACTGTTAGTTGGGCACATTGTTTTATCATCATCTTCTTCATCAGGAGCATCAGCGACTTCTACAAACCCTAAACCCACACAAAAACTCTGTCTGCAGAAGTGGTAAAAACCGCGACCTTGTCTTTGCCAATTTCAACGAAGTACGGCTACGTCTGTGTCTGTGCGTTGGAAGCGATGGTTCGGGGCAAGCCTGCGGCCGAAGACGCCGAGAATAGGCTGAAAGAGCAGCAGCGGTAGCAACAAGGAATGTGAATGCATATGGGCAGAAAGAAGAAGGGTCCAGCCAAAAATTTTTCCAATCCGGCCATTAGACTTACGAATGCAAAAATGAAAGGATTTACATGTCACGGCCCTCACATTCCTAGCAGCTCCGAAACCCTCCACTGAAAACCTCGGCTGCAGCAGAACCTCCTCTCACGGTGGCAGTTCACATATGTGTCTATTTCTACGGGTTTCCAGCTGATTATTCCCATCGTTCCTGCAACCGTTACTTGTTATCCGAAACAGCAATTTACCAGTACGTGGGTTCAGAAATAAATAAATAATAATAAAGTACAGAGAAGATGAAGATGGAATCGGCCCTGATATAACTTCGGATGTATACGCAGACATATATCAAATCCATGGTTACTATCTCTATCACTACAAGGAAAATAAAATATTTTATGATTTAAAAAGGAAAAGAAAGTTATGGGATATTTGTGTAACATCCTATAAAAGGAGACATTTGGCTATTATCCCTTTTATTCCTATATTTATAACTAAATTGTAGCCTTTTTCATCTCTTTGGTGGTTGCAACCACCCAAAATTGTTGTAACTTACCTAACTTGTTGGGCAAGTAACCTCCTAACTTGTTGGGCAAGTAATCTCCTCATTGGTTGGCCAAGTTACTTGGGAGATAAGTTAGGTGAGATATTTTTAAATATGTAACTTCCCTACCTACCTTGGAATCCTATAAAAAGGCTTCAAGGGGAGAAGGGAGGAGGATCACTTCTAACATCACACTTGGGGTCTCACACTTGGAAGATTTGTAAAGAAGATTTCTTGTAAGATGGCTTGCTAAAGAAAAGATTTCGGCCTCTTTGTCATGGTCCTGTGAGTTATGTATTTCATTTTTTGTTTTGTTTAAATTGTTTAGCTAGTGGTTTAGATAGTATCATCCTTGGCAAGTAATTTTGGGATTTTTAGATTGCTCTTACTGTTCTTGTTGCCCGATAGAAATTTCTATAATTTGCCATAGAAGCGCTTGTGTTTAAAAGCCTTGAGAGCATTTTAATAATAAATTTTGTTATTGTGCAACGTGTGGGAACTGCTATTGGGATTGTTGTAAGAGAGCCTCTGTTTGTAGTCACGCCGTTGAACAATTCAGTAGTCGAGAGGGTTCAGAAAATCTTTGGTATTTTGATGGGACCAGAATAGCTTCTTTTTATCTTTAAAGTGAATTCTCGTGGTATTTCAATCAGAAATTGTCAAGTCTTTTAAAGGTTCTGTTTGAATGCAATCGTTGACATCTATTATCTAGTCAAAATGGAGTCTCGTACGTGGTAGTTTACGCAGCAATTTTTGGTAGCATAATAGGATTGTCTTGAAGATATTGCTTGTTTGAGCCTTGGAAGTTTGAACAATTCGTAGATATTGAATTTGGGATAGCTTTATTGCGAAGTGTTTACTCGTGTCATTTTACCTTGTTTAAATATTTGAGGTCTACACAAATCTGCTTTCTTTTCTTTTCTGCTTATTTCCATCGAATCTTGCTCTATTTCTAGTTTTCTTGTGGAACTATCTCTTTCTCTGGGGAAAATTAGGAGTAGATTGCGGAGTTGTGCTCAAATGTTTTTGCAAAATTTTATTTGTTACAAGTAGGTATTATAAGGACCGCATAGACTAGGCAGTTGAACAAAATAGGAAACTTTCAACAACTCACAGTACTTGGCAAAGTTGGCTGAATCTCTTTAAGGTAAGTCATTTGTAGTTCACGTAACGCAATCGTTACATTTCTCATAACCGCACGCCGCAACAGCACACACACATACTCACATTAACTACTGAGTTTATTTGGAGGTATCTGGGCCTTGGTGTTGCCAGAGACCAGCAGGCACCTAAATCCTGTTCGAGGACACTCGTTGGCTGTCGCGTCCCAAACGGTCGCCAACACTAGGCTCTCCATTTTTTTGTCAAGTTAGTGAGTTTGTTTTATTTGAAGAAAAGTCAGTCAATAATCCCATACCTTTCCAATTTTTCAAAAGAACTATAGGACAAGTTTTCATTCAATCATGGGGATATGATGAGGCCTCGTTGATGCAATGTTGGTTTTCAGCTATAAATACGTGCATGTAGCCACATTTATGGCAATTAGAGATTGTAGTTACAGGGAAGCTCTTGCAGGTTTTCCATTTGAAAGTTATAATTTTTTTCCCAAGTGCCTCTAGCAAGAGTCATTGAGTGTACGGATCTTTATTTGAGCATTGTTGTACTTGAGCATGACAATGTGTGCGACAATAAAAATGAGCTTTCTGATAAACCTTGCAGCACTTTGGATAGATTAGTTATTTCATTTATGCATTTAATGTTTTCAATTATTTATTAAATGTTTTCCATTAGTTATTAAATATTTTCTAGTTATTACATTAATGAAGCAATTATGCTAGATAGATTACACACATAAGTACGATTGCTTCGAGTGTAGCATGTATTCACTTGGTAATCCTAGCAATGTTATTGCTTGGTACGCCCAGTAGCATAGTGCTTGGTCACCCAGCAATGGATACGTGGGTTCAAGACATGTATGAAAAGTGAGATTGGATACTTATGTTAGGAATAGTTAAATGCTAGTGAATTACTTAATTTAGATTAGTTAATCAAATTTCTTTTATCTACATTTTAAACACCAAACTATAAAACACAAAATGATAAAAATTGGATGCCTTAATTACACTTAACCATATCACAAGTGTAATTGGGAAGACATCAATTGACCTTAAGGGAAGATTTACTTCCTAAAGGACTAGTACACTAGAAACGATCAAGTCTGCGAAATTTGACCAAATCGCACGTGAATGCTTTGTGTTTCATATGGTTGGGTGTAGGGGTACCTTGCTGCTCATTAGTATTCCATCTTAATTGAGAAAAATGATTTGCAAGAACATTTTTCATCCTCTTCTTGTCAATCATTATAATTCCAAATGCCTATAAGATCACTAGTCATCAAATGATTTGGGAACTCATCATTTTTTTGTTCAATTCATGATAAATATAACTGTACTATGATCTATGTGCATAAACACTAAGTATCTATGCACATGGTATTTTAACTTTTCAAGTGTATACACCACTACCATCATCTTCTTTTCTATTATGGTGTAATTAAGTTGTGCACCAACAATGCTTGTACTTAGGCAATGGATGAAATATGTACATTTTTTATTATCCAACTATGTAGGTATGACTCCGAAGACACAATTGAATGCATAAGTTGTCATGTAAAAGGATCTTAACCAATTAGGTTATCCTAGAATTAGAGTTTTTATGAGTCTTTTCTTGATAAGCTAAAATGTCTTCTTACAATTCTTTAACTAGATGAAGGATGCATCCTTTTTGGTGAGTTTTACTAATGGTTTAGAAATCTTTGAGAAGTTCTCAATAACATTATGTACCCAAGAAATAACCTCACATATTTTACTATTTAAGGTCACTAGGTGATTCCTTGAATCATCTTAATCTTTTTAGGATTTACTTCAATGCTTCGTTTTGAAATTTGATATTTTAAAATAATGCCTTCATGAATCATGAGATGGCTCTTTTGTTAATTGGATTTTAGGTTGGTCTTCACACACCTATTTTGTACCTTTTTCAAGTGGTTCCATGCTTGTTTAAATTATGAATCATAGTTGGAGAAGTTGTCCATGAAGACTTTAATACCATTACCAATTTTCTTCTAGAAGATGTCTAAGACCAAGTGTTGGACTATAATGGGAGTACTACACAATCCAAGTGCTAGATTTTTGTATGCAAAAGTGCCCCTAAAGATCCATAAATGTTGTTTTGACATGGAGAGTAGATGCAATTTGAATTTGGTTACAACCACTATAAGCATCTAATTAGCTATAATATTTATAACCTGCTCTAGTATTAGCATCTAATCAACAAATGACAAGGGAAAGTAATCTTTGAAGGTTTTAATATTTAATAGCTTGAAGTCATTCAAAATTCACTAGTAAGTAGTTCTTGTGATTTCATACATATGGTGACTTATAGTTTTCATTTGTCACTATCCAATGGATATCTTCTTATTTTGTGACTATTGCATATAGGCAATTTCTACATACATACTTTCTCTTCAGATGAATTACATGCTTAAATATTTCTTTGTTTGATGATCTAAAATTTTCTCATGTAGTTGTGCCATGTATCATTATATGTAATATGTGGAACTCTTTACTTCTCAATCACTTCATGCTCATTTTTCTTAAAAAGTTTCAAGAAAATGTGATAGGAGCCCCACTAGTTTTGTACCAATGGGATTTATTATATAAATTGTAGTGTGATCTAGTTGTAAGCCTTGAAGACAATGTTAAGTGGATTGCCAAGAATACTCATGTATATTGTTGCATTCAAGAAATATAAAAGAGATATAATAAAAATGAAACCCATGTTGCCATGATGAGAGATAGATAAAATATTTATAATTTTATATCCTATAATTTCTATGAATTTTAGAATTATAAGAAACATAACACTAATAAACAAACATGTATTGCAATCCCTCTTAGGGACAAGTGAAATGCTTATGTTGCAATCCCTCTTGGGCACAGGTGCAACATGACATACAAAGTGCAATAAGAATGGCTCTTAGTCACAAACATGATGGTCCAACACCATGTCATATAGTTGTGACCTCCTTGGATAAGAAATGAATCATCAAAACTTGATAGAATGAAAAGGAAATAAATATTTTTCGTGTTTTAATATTTTAAGACATCGATAATATAGAATAAAGGGTAAATCATGAGCTTTATTCATTGTGCAAAAATTAGACTATGCATTGACCAAATAGTTCTAAGCTATGTACTCAAGATAGCACCTTGATAGAATCTAGATGTACTTGTGAAAGAGAGAACTCACAATACATATATAACAAGGAAAGAAAAAAACTTACCTAGGAAAGGATAAGCTCTTTATACAAATTAGATGCCACAAGGTAAATGAAATCAAAGTTAGCATAAGATGTATATGAGAGTTCATCTTAGATATTTATAGCTTTCACAAAGTAATAAAGGAGGTTTCTCAATGCTCAAGAGTCAATAGAGGCCCATCAATGCATACTTGTCTAATTGGATCTTACTTTCAACACTTGAGCCCAAACCTGAGCAAGTAGGGGGTGCATTAATGTAAGTGAGTCAATACATCTCCTCTACCCCCACCTCATGCTAGGATGCCAAATATTAGTTCTAGATGATATTCAAAACCCAAGGGAACATGTTAGAAGGACCATAGGACATTCGAATAAAGTTGAAATCATCCTAAGGATCTTCGAATCATGCACACAATCCAAAAACGTAATACAAAAGGCAAGGGAGCATACTTGGGAGATACAAACCACAATTGAACATGCTAGACTATCAACACAAGGCACATGAAATACTTATTCAATACAAGGCTTACAAAAGACATATAAAATGTCACTAGATGGCTCATCAAAATATCCTTGACTTCAAGATTAACATTGATTGTATTAAGATAAGATCTTCACTTGATGAAAAACTCTCCCTTGTAATTTTCCATATGAATCATTAGGAAATTAATAGGATATGAACCCTTACTAATATTAGTCACAACACCCTCTACCTATCCTAGTGGAATAGTGATGGATTAATTTGCAAGCTTCAACTTGCTATTAGATTTCTTTGGTAGAGGTAGGCTTTAATCCTTATACATTTCTTTGAAGATTAAGTTCACACTAGAATCTAAATCAAATAGAGCTTTACTTGGTGCATTCTTCTAATCTATATATAAATTAAGGAGCTTTAAGGATCTATTCTTTGAAAAGAGCACCTAACTTAATCCAATTTGTTACACTAGGGTGAGCATGATAGTTTTATGTTTATAATTTGTTTTGAAGGTAGCTTGTTTGAGATGCTGAAGGATGATGACATTGAACTGGGGTCCATAGCCATTGATGCTTGTAGTAGTTTGGATGGACTAATAGGTTTGAAAAAGGGATGCTTCTAAGGCTTATACTTGGAACTGCTTAAACTATCATCCATCTACATCTTAATGGCTCTTGTAGCATTCTTTTGTTGTGGTTATAATAGTATTTCACCTTGCATTAGTAAAGGAAAAATTGAAAAAATAGAAGTATGTGGATATTGAGGATGCATTGGAGGTTGATGAGAGCAAAGAAAGGTGAATTCAGACAAGGAGTGGCTCATTTATGGTACTATGATAGGTAATAATAGTGGGAGGATGCATGAGTAGAGATACCACTTGGAGAATAAACTGCTAGACATAATTTCCATAAGGATTGAGTTGTTTGAAAGGATATTGGTACTTTGTAATGGCATCCACCACAACTATGGAGTTTTCCTCTATTGATGATAATGCTTATACGATAATCCCGACTTGGATAGTATTGCTGGCTATAAAACTACCTATAATTTCCTTGTAGATAAAGAAATCTCATAGGCATCTGCTTCTTAATGAACTTGGGGTTCAAAACATTTACCCCTAATCCTTACAAATGCACCATGATGAAGCAACACCCCTTGGGATGTTCATATTATCATAAGTCACACTTGTCATCACCATCCAGTTATGAATCAACAACCTCCTATACTATAGCAACTTTTTCAATTTGTGTGTATATGTCATTGATGGGAGGCGATATCAAATGGGCCACAATATCGCATCCGCCTCGATATCGCATTCGCCTCAATATCGCATCCCACGTGATATCGTGTACGCGATATCCCGTCGTCCCCCACGATATCGCGGTGCGCCGCAAAGTCTATAAATAAGNTGTCGTCCCCCACGATATCGCGGTGCGCCGCAAAGTCTATAAATAAGAGACGACTCTCCCTTGTTTTTCAATCTAGGCCTAGATCGTAGCGAAACTCTGGCAATTTGATCCCTCTAAAGATAGAATATTTTCCATGTGCCCGCAGTAGGAGCTCCAAAGTGAACGGATATTTATTCGAGCAAATATTGTTCCTGAACACATGTTTGTGTACAGCAATAAAGACGAACTTCTTGGATAAACCTTGCAATGCATGGAATAGGCTAATTAGGATTTTATTTATTGTTATTTACTATTTTCCATTTAAATGCTTTATTAGTTATTAAATCTTTCTCAACCCTTCTCTCCTAGTTAAGTGCCTTAGTATGACCACTTCGAACATGTGCATTACGCTTGGTGATCTTAACAACAATTAACGTTTGGTAACCAAGGTTGCATCGGTTTAGGGTGTGAATGGTAAGTAGGAACAGATGCTAACACTAGGTAATTAAGACTTAGTTAGATTTTTCATTTAAGATTGACAAACGAAGCTTTAATTCATACCTTTGTTTTAATTTTCTCTACAATCAAGTTGTGAGATAATTTTGTCCCTACTAGATTAAGTCATAGGATAATACTATCTCATCAATGAGAAGATGTCTCCCATTAGATTGGGTCATAATTAATATCTGTTTTGCATCATAAGAACTTAGGAGTACCATTCACAAGCCCTCCTTCAATCATTGAACATGTCATTCAATATTCTAACCATCCATATTGTGGCCTTAATGATATGTTGCAATGGTAGGTAACTTAGGGGTTAGCTCATTGTCTCCCTACATAAATAGTTGCTAAATTGAATCATACTAACATTAGTTTAACAATGAGGTGTTAGCATAGTAGTAAGACTCTTAATTTAAAAACTCCAAGTCATAGGCTCGATTTTGGTGGGCAATGTTGAGCTATAAAGGTCTAATGAGACCATATGTCTTAGGGTACACTTATATTACCATTATTTCAAGGTTCCAACATGCTAAAATGGAATAGAACAAAGACTAACCAAAGGGAAGAGCCTTGCAATTAAAAATGAGATCTTATAATATGTAATAAAAATATAAACCAATATACTCCATATTATACAATCACCTTTTTAAATATAAATAAAGGTTTGCGACCTGCCCATCTAGGCGGTAAGAATGATCGACTGCAAGATTCTAGATTCGGTACTCTTCGTACTAATAGTCGAAAGTTCTTCATTTTCATGTTATTCTGTCATCAATTCCAGTAATGATCCAAATATAGGATTATGTCCTTAAATACTACCATTTCAGAAAAGCCATCCAGTTCCTGCATCAATACGATCACGCATAATGACAGGTCTTATAACTACAACAGACCTGACTCCACAGTGAATCAGAAATAAAAATTTTGAAATGCTACCATTAAATAAATTCTTATTACCGTTGCACTTTTACGCTAGTTGTATAAGCTTCTTCAACCAAATGCGGGCAAATTAACTTGTATGAATAACTGCTAAGCATCTCAGAACAAGTCAAACAGCGTATGCCACAAAATCCAAATATCAAATATTAGTGAAAATTAAAATAAACCTTAGTTATATGATTCCTTTTAGGTTATTACCTTCGATTAAGAACAAATAAGACAGCAAATAATCAAAGATAAAGAGTACAACTTAGTATGGAATCCTAGCACCAGCCAAGATTTACAACTCAATTCAGGCATCAATAATAAAAATGATAATGCATATTTTGCATTCACACAAATTGCAAATAATACTTAAACAAATAAATTCAATGACAATTTAGCGAGCCTGTAAACATTGGTTTCATTGTTTGACAAGATTTTCCTGTACAAAGTCTGAATAGTTTTACATTAACTTGTTACGTATACCTCCTTGGCTAATATGAGATCGCAAGCATGAAGATTGAAAATCCAGGAACCTGCATAGTAGATAAATTTTCAAAATCAAGATACATCAATTAAAAAACAGACCAGCAAAATTCACATATTGGCAGAACTGCTGAACTAATTTTCTTCAAAACTCATACCATAATTCCCTGCTTAGATTATGAATAATAAGGAAAAAAAATCCGTATGTAATACCAAAGTTTAAAACCTGGAACACTTTTTTTTATAATGCAATTTGTAAATTTAACAATCATACCATCTAACTGAATGAAAATTTTCTGAAAAAGAACTCCTTCAACATCAATCGTCGAGAATGTACATCACTTGTGACTCAAAAGGGATGTAATTACTCACAAGTTGTGAGTAATTACTAGATTCAATTCTTGACAAATGCACCTCATAAAACTAACAAATAAACATATAAGATGGGAGAAAAAAAATATCGATTTGATAATATACCTATTTCTTTCCCTTTTTTGGCGCTGAATTATGCCTTGAATTCTTTTTCTTTGATCCTTCCATGTCTGAATCAGTATCCGACGCGTCCCATTCATCTTCATTTTCTGTTACATTTTCTGCATCACTAGGATCCAAGCGTGCTGCATCCTTAGCCCAGGCCACAATTTCGTCCACTTCCGATTCTGAAATCCTCTCTTCCTTCTCATCATCATCCTCATCCTCTGCTGAAACCCTAGAAACCCTAGCCTTCTGAAATTTTACGGCATCTTTCGCAGCATCCAGCAAATTCTTGATCTGTTCTTCCCCACTAAAGCCCTGCCCTAGAAAACCTTTCTCAGATTCAGGCAATTCCACCTCTTGATTTCTGAAATCCGCTTCGCCTACATTAAATTGAGGTTGAGGTTGCGATTGAGACTGAGATTGAGATTGCGTTTCTTTCCTTGAAGTTGCTTTCAAAGCTGCAAAACGCATCGCTAAGTCTGAGCCTAGAATCTGCACTTCTTCATCATTCACAGAAATATGAACTGCACTTCCCTCCTTTTCTTTGCGAACTTCAACAGCCTCATCTTCTTTGGTCTTGTCTGGTCCTGAAAACGAGCTGTGTTTGGTCTGAGGAGGAGCTTTGAGATTTGCGTAGCGGCGAGCGAGATCTTCGTCGAGGCCTGCTAAATCCAAGCTATGTTCCTGCGCAGGAACATCCAAATTAGAGGTTTTGGATATGGTATGCGAGTTGAGATTGAGTTGCAAAGCCTGCTCTTCTTGGTATTGCTGCAACACTTCATCCACTGCAGGACTCGCAGCGTCTTCCTTCAGAATTCTCTTCCACAACTCGCTCATGGACGATGACATCGGGTTATCCATTTTTCTTCTTCTTCTATTTCAGATCTCTGAGAGGCAAATTTCATAGAATTTCACGCGGCTACGATCCGGCTTCGAAGATAAACAGAAAGGAGCAGAAGCGCGTAAGCAAGAAACGGAAGTACGGTGGTGTAAATTACTGAGGCATGCGATTCGTGGACTCTTTACGGAGATGATGTTCTTCTCTTTTACATTGTTTAGAAAAATAAGATGTCAAGCATAAGCTCTTACGAGAATTAGATTAAAGCCCTCACCGTAAATTCCCCTTGTCACGGCAACATGACATCCATGCCTTGCATATCACGCCAAAGGTTAGTAACTTAGCAACTATGAGGTGAACACATAAGAGACAGAGAGATAACACAAAATACACAAGATACAGTATTGCTTAACTTAATAATAATACCTAACTTACTTAACTTAATAATGGGGTTACGGGTTTGATTCTACTAGGTAATACTCAATTATAAACTTATATAAAACTTGGGGTATACCTATGTTTTAATTATTTTAGGTTTCAATTATTTTGACTAAGTGATTGTATTGTGACTCTCTATATATTCTTACAACCCAATATGCAAGGAATTAGGATTACATAGTTTTCAAAGGGTATGATGGTTAAGTTAGCAAGGAATCCAAGCTACATCTCCATGCTCTTTCTCCTTCCAATCCTTATTTCAAAGACATGCTCTCTTACAAGTGTCTCTTACATATGTATATACTCATTAATTTTTGGTACTTTTATTCCAACTACATTGGACTAACTCATAGGAAGAAGCTCTTCCATTTAAAGGAAGCCACCATGGACTAATTTGCTTAAGATAAAAAATAATATTAAAAAAATTCAAAGTACATTAGATCATTGAAGAGAGAGTCTAAAGAAAAAACCCAATAGTTTCGAGGATGTCTTTTTACGTTTTTATCCTTACAATTAATCCTTAAAAACCTCCCCTCTAGGATAGGAAAAGGATTAGGCCTAGCCCTTATTCAGAAGTGCCCTTATGAGTTTTCACTTTTTGCTAAAGGGTTTCAAGAAAAAGAATACATCAATAAGAGATAAAGAACAAATAGCAAATTAGCCCATGTTGGCTTCCTTTTAATGAAGGAGCTTGAGCTACTAATGCTTCTAGATTGTGTACCACTTGGAGTAGATTTGGCATCACTACAGTTTCTTCTCTACATATGCATGATAGATAGATTATTTGGAATAAAGTTTCTAGCCTCTATGATTTCAATAGAAAGAGGAAAAAGAACTTTAAAAAATTAATTTCTAATTTTAAGAATTTATTTAAAGTTGATAACAATTTTCATTAGGCTTTTCTAGATATTTTTTGGAAGGATGGTAGATATGTTTTTCTTAAATTCAAAAGTTGCCTATGAGATTATTATAAAGAATGATTTTATTTATAATAAATTCAATAAGGCTTGAAAAATGCAATTATCATCGTACTCTTAGATGAGTGAAATAAAAGATATTTAGAGAGCTCCTACATTTCCTAAAGTTCATATTTTTTAATAGTGTCTTATTCATCAAGGTATTTCTATTGACACTCATCTTAAACATAAGAAAATTGTTTCTCCTCAATGCCCTCTTTGTAGAATTAAAGATTCAATTTCTCATGTTTTTTCAAGTGTCTTGTTACTTAGCATGCTTGGAAATAGACATCAAGCATTTGTAACAACTTTCAACCAAGCATTAATGAAGTCATTCTTAGTGGTCACCCTACTTTATCTACTTCATTTCTTTGCATTTGGAATTGCCTTCACTCACTTATTCTTTACTCTATTTGGAAACATCAAGAGCATAACTATGACCCCTCTTTAGGTGTAAAATACCAAATCCTCAAAATGTCACTTTTTAGCTACAACTTAAAAAAAAACACTCCCAATGAAAGTTTAACAATTAATTTGTTTTCTATAGTATTAATTTTTTTGTTTTTGATAAATCCAAATTTTAAGGTCATATGACATCGTAGCAACGATGTCATTGATCCAATGTCGCTTCATACACTATGTCATCGTTGATACGATGTCTCGGGATGTGTGCAACCTTATAAATATGACACTTGGGTGCACGATCTGATAACTTTTCATTCCATACCTTATCAAAACTCTTATAGTTTTGTTACGTAGCTTTAGCAATAGAAGTTGATGAGACGCGGTATGCACAAGCCGCGATATCGCGTCGTCCCCTGCGATATCGCGGTCTGCCGCCAAATCTATAAATAAGAGGCGGCACTCCCCTCATTTGGAATCATAGGCTAGAAGTAGCGAAGCTCTGGCAGATTGATCACCCCAGAGATAGAATATTTTCCATGTGCCCGCAGTAGGAGTCCCCCAAGTGAATGGTTCTTTATTCGAGTAGCTTTGTACCTGAACGCAAGTTGTGTATGGCAATAAAGACGAGCTTTGTGGATAAACCTTGCAGTACATGGATAGGTTTTATTTCATGTTATTTCTTACCTGTTGTTAGCGTGGCATGAGTACAACTTGGTTACGAGCATTGACAAATGTGTACGGCTAACCAAGGAAT